>APFE031210470.1:0-14187 GCA_000404065.3 Pinus taeda | reverse complement strand
TATTTAAAATTAACAAACTAAAAAACGTTTCACACAAGATATTTGAAATCTTCACAAAATGATAGTGACTGAAAAGATGTTGATGAATTTTGAATTAAAAAAAAAAAGTCATAATAATGGTAGCTCAAAAGTTATTCATCTCTGAAAAAAATGAAAAAGAAAGAGCATCCAGTGATTGTGACTCAAAGGAATCCATTAACTTAAGCATTTATGGACCAAAGAGTATGAAAAAAAAGGAAAAAGCAAGAGCATCCAGTGATTGTGACTCAAAGGAATCCATTAACTCAAGCATTTATGGACCAAAGAGTTTGATGATCATGACTGGAAGGCATTATAAACTTAAACGTTGATAAAATATGAAGACATCTAGTGATCGTGGCTTGAATCCATGACTCGAATCCATTAACTAAATCATTGATGAACAATTCTTGCAACTATTTTAAAATTTAAAATCTAAAGAGAAAAAGCATGAGAGAGATGGTATTCGAAAATCACTAACAGTTGAGAATATCTATTAGACATCAATGGTCAATATCAACCATTCATCCAACTGTAAATATAATATATGCTAAAAATGATGTTAATGGAACCTAAAATCAAAATAAAAAAACACTCAATGGGATGATATCCAAAAATAGATAAATAAATAGAAATGTTTAAGTAATATATATTAAAATGAAGATAATGAAACCTAAAACTCAAAATAGAAAAAAAACAAAAGTTTTTGAACATACTAACTAAATATTGATGTTAATGAAATTTATAAAATAATAATAGTAAACTATCATAAAATCATTTTTTTCAGTAAAATAAATCACCATAATAATATTTAAAACAAAATAACAAAAACTTTGAAACTTCAAAAAAGTTGGCGCCGACAAAAATGAAATAATAAATAAAAATAAAAATATATAATAATATATAAATTAAAATATAAAACTGTTAATAAAAACAAAAAACAAGAAAAACAGACTGAAAAGCATTGATACTAACGAAAATTTGAAGTAACAAAAAAAATAATATGGTAACCCAACCTCACGAAAAGCATTATGAACTTGACCGTTGAGAAAAAACAAGATCATCAAAGCATCAAAACCTCGAGTCACTGAAGCATCGATTGAGGATGGACAAAAGCGTTTAATGATTCTGACCTAAAAGCGATATAATCTTAACCGTTGATAAAAAAACGAAAACATCTGGCCATTATGACTGAAATCCATTAACTGAAGCACTAATGGACCGTTCTTGAAATTCGAAATTAAAATAGAAAAATAACGAGAGATGGTGACTTAAAAGCAGATACAGAATGAATGGTTGAGAATATATAATCTCCTTAGAAGTCTGTGGAGTTTAAATGAGGTCTATGTGTGATAGAGGACGACGCTCCACTCGATCAGTGGCAATCAGATCCTCCGGCAGAGAAAACAACTTTAATAGAAGAGTCACCGAACTGGTTAATGATCTGGTTTGGATGCGAGCAGTCATTGGTTGGGAGAACTCAAGGAAGTCCAACCTGCTATAGCATTCCCACAAAAGGTCCGAGTTCGTATTTTCCTCCTTATGTTTTGTATCTATAATTTGATATACGATGATGGTGATTTGAAGGAGAATTGGATTTGGGAGCAAAGGATAATGCTGGATTGAAGGAGAATTGGATTTCAGAGCAACAAAGAAGGCTGCTCTGTACTTACAAGTAAAATAATCTCGACTTAATATCATTGTTATTCCGAAATTTTTTTCTCAACGAAATCCTAGCTCCTTTTTTAAATTCTATTGATGAGCTTGGTTTTCATGCATTTACATTCGTTTTTAATATAATTCTTATTAAATTTTAATGTCTTGCAGAAGTGAACGAGCCGCTTGTACCATCTTTTGGCAGATTTTTGTGTTTGTTGTTGCACTTTCTGGTATGTGGGAAGTGAAGTTCTTTACAACTGCTGCAGACTTTGTTGCTCATCTCACTAATCATGGAATACCCATTGCGGGAGAAATCTATTTTAGATACAAGCCTTTGATATATTTCTTTAGCATTTAGCAATGGTGAACGTAGTTTCTTTTCCCAATTTGTATCGGCACAACCTCCAGGTATTCATGCTTATAGATAGATAGATAGCAATATTTGATAATTCCATAGTCGTAAAAGAATTAATCACGGTAGTTGGTGAATAATTAATGAAGGCTCATTCATCCATTTTCTTATCTGTGGTAAAATACCGTGGTTAAATTTCCTTTTAGCAAAACATATCATGTCTTGAGTCCCATTGCCTGAGTCATCGGACGCTTACCTTCACCACAGGAGAAATAAACATCAAGGGAAGGGCGGAAAGGGAATTTCAGTTTCTTATTAAATTTTCTCTGAAGGGTTTAGGCTTGAATTTCCTGTGTTCTCCTTGGGGTTTAGCTTTCCTCTATTCTGAAATAAAGCGCAAGGGTTTTTATTTTAAATTATGGAAATGAATGTTCTTCATAATGGTATGTATTGCAGGCTTCTGTTAATTTATGTGCCTTTTTCTTTCTCTTTGTGGATTTGTTCCAGAGATCTTTATTCACCTATTCTATCATTTCAGCCATGTCTTTGCCTTGAAGGGTTTCGAGTTGACTTTCCTCTATTTGCCTTGGATGATTTGGGTTAACTTTCCTGCTTTATTCGAATTTTGCTTTAAATCCAAACTATTCTATCATTTCAGCCATGTCTTTGCCTGGCAGGGTTTGGAGTTGACCTTCATCTGTTTGCCTTGGACGATTTGGGTCCGCTTTCCTGCTTTATTGGAATTTTGCTTTAAATCGAAATCCCTGACCGCCATAGCATTCAAATGAAACGCGAATACACTAGAGAGCCGATGGATTCTCTGTACTTACAAGTAAAATATCGCCCTTCCAGCGCTCTTTCATCTTTGGAAATTTGGCTGGAACTCGACTTAAGTGTGTTTTTCAATCTCCAAAGTCCACATTATTCGAATAAGCAGCGTGACTTTGTTAGAGGGTTTGACATATGGTTTTCATATTAGTTTAGCTATTTCCCTTTTTTGTTTTCTCTTCTATACTGTGCTCCGCTCTAGTTTCTTTTTTTCCTGCCCTAGAATATTTTGAGTCATGGAAATGAATGTTCAATATATAATTGGTATATATTAGAGATTTTTAGTGATTTAGAAATCAGATATGTGAGTGTGTTTTTTCTTATGTGGTTATAGTTAGAATAGACTAAAGTAGACTAGACTAAACTAAGCTGGGCTAGACTAGGGGAAGTTGACAGTCCTCTGTTTTCCTTGGGCGATTTGGGTTCGCTTTCCTACTTTATTGGAATTTTGCTTTAAATCGAAATCCCTGACCGCCATAGCACTGAAACGAGGCACGAATACAATAGAGTTATCAAATATCAAAGGTTCTGCATGAGCCGATGGATTCTCCGTACTTACAAGTAGAATATCGCCGTTCTAATGCTCTTTCATCTTTGAAAATTTGGCTGCAACTCGACTTAAGTGTGTTTTTCAATCTGCAAAGTCCAGATTATTCGAATAAGCTGCGTGACTTTGTTAGAGTGTTTGACATATGGTTTTCAAATTAGTTTAGCTATTTCCCTTGATCTGTTTGTTATTCTATACCGTGCTCCGCTCTAGTTTCTGTTTTTCCTACCTTAGAATATTGCCTTAGAATATTTTGAGTCATGGAAATGATATTTTGAGTCATGGAAATCAATGTTAAATATATAATTCATATATATTAGAGATTTTTATTGATTTAGAAAGCAGATATGGGTGGGTTTTTTTTTTTTTATATGGTTATAGTTAGGTTAGACTGGGCTAGGCTAGACTAAACTAAGCTAGGCTAGGGGAAGTTAGGATAGGCTAGGTTAGGTTAGGCTAGCCTAAGCTAGGCTAGGCTAGGTTAACCTATGTTAGGCTAGGTTAGGTTAGCCTAGGCTAGGTTAACCTAGGATAGGTTAGGCTAGGTTAGGTTACGATAGGCTAGCCCAAAGTAGACTATGTTAGTCTAGGCTTAGTTAGCCTCATTTAGATTAGGCTAGCCTAGGTTAGGTTAGCATATATTAGGCTAGTTTAGGATAGGATAGGTTACACTACGCTAGTTTAAGCTTGTTTTTGATAGGCTACACTAGGCTACGCTAGGCTACGCTAGGCTAGGTTAGGTTAGGCTAGGCTAGCTTAAGCCAAGGTAGGCCATGCTATGTTAGTCTTCGCAAGGATAGGTTAGTCAAGGCTAGGCTAGGTTAGGTTAAGCTAGGCTAGGCCAAGGTAGGCTAGGCTAGGCTACAATAGGCTAGGTTAGGATAAACTAGCCCAAGGTAGGCTAAGTTAGTCTAGGCTACGCTAGGCTGGGTTAGGCTAGCTTAGGCAAGGCTGGGTTCAAATAGTTTAGGTTATGCTAGGTTAGGCTGGGTTGGGCTAGGCTAGGCTAGCTTAAGCTAAGTCATGCTAGGCTATGTTAGTCTAAGCAAGGCCAGGTTAGGCTAAGCTAAGTTAGTCTAGTCTAGGCTAGGCGAAGCTAGGCTAGGCTAAGCAAGGCTAGAGTAGGTTAGGCTAGGTTACGGGAGGTTAGGCTAGGTTAGGGGAGTTTAGGCTATGCCAGGCTAGGCTAGGCTAGGATAGATAAGGTAGGCTATGATAGGCTAGGTTACGTTACATTATGTTATGATAAGTTAGGTTAGGTAGATTAGGTAGGTCTAGTAGGCTAGGAATGCTAGGTGGGTTCACTTGGCCTCATAGGTTTTCTAGGCTAGGTAGGCTTGGAAAGGTTAAGTTAGGTAGCCTCATCTAGGCTAGGCTAGGCTATGCTAGGCTATGCGAAGCTAGGTTATGCTAGGCTAGGCTAGTCTAGGCTATCCTAGGTGCTAGGCTAGGTTATCTTAGGCTAAGGCTAGGTTAGCCTAGGCTATGTTAGGTCAGGTTGGGGTAAGTTAGGTTAGGTTAGGCTAGTTTATTTAAGCTTAGGCTAGGTTATGCTAAGCTAGGCTACCATAGGCTAGGCTACCCTAGGTTAGGCTAGGCAACGCTAGGCTACCTTAAGCCATGCTAGGCAAGCCTAGGCTAAGCGAGGCTAGGCTAGACTATGCTAGGCTAGTCTAGTCTAGGCTAGGTTAGGCTAGGTTACACTAGGCTAGGTTAGGGTATGTTAGTCTAGGTTAGGCTGGGCTATGCTAGGCTCGGCTTGGCAAGGTTATGATGGGCTACGTTAGTTTTGACTTGACAAGGTTAGGCTAGTTTAGGTTTGGATAAGTTAGGCGAGGTGAGGCTAACTTAGGTTCGGCTATGTTAGGATAGCCTAGGTTTGACTAGGCTAGGCTAGCATAGGCTAGATTAGGTTAGGCTAGGTTAGGCTAGATTAGGTTAAGCTAGGTAAGGATAGGGTAGTCTAGGATAGGTTAGGTAGGGTAGTCTAGGTAGGGTAGACTAGGTTAGTCTAGTCTAGGTAGGTTCAGTAGGTGAGGTAAACCAGGTAGGCCAGGTAGGCTAGGTTAGATTAGGTTAGGCTTGGTTATGGTAGGTTAGGCTAGAATATGGTAGCTTAGGCTAGGTTAGGTTATGCTAGGTTAGGGTAGGTTAGGGGAGATTAGGCTAAGATAGGCTAGGCTAGGCTAGCTTATGCTAGCTTAGGCTAGCCTAGTCTAGGTTAGGTTAGGTTGTGTTCAGATAAGTGAGCTTATTTAGGCTTGGTAGGTTTGGTTCGATTAGGTTAGGTAGGCTAGGAAAGCTAGGTATACTAGGTTAGGTTACGTTAGGATAAGTTAGGTGCAATAGCCTAGGTAGGTTAGGTGAAGCAAGGTTAGACTAGGCTAGGATAGGTTAGGTTATGCTATGTTAGTTTAGGCTAGGATAAACTAGGATAGATTAGGCCAATGTAGGTTAGGCTAATCTACGCTAGGCTAAGCAAGGTTAAACTAGCCTAGGATAGTTTAAGCTAGGCTAGGTTAGGCTATGCTAGTTTATGTTAAGCAAGGTTAAGGTAGGCTAGGGTAGAATACACTATGTTATGCTATGCTAGGCTAGGTAGGCTAGATTTGTCTAGGCTACGGTAAGCTTGGTCAAACTATCTTAGAGCATGCTAGACTACGTTAGGTTAGTGTAGGATAAACTAAACTAGGTTAGGTTAGAATAGGTTAGGCTAAGCTAATTGATGGTATCTTATGTTAGGATAGGTAAGACTAGTCTAGGCTAGGCTAAGTGAGGCCAGGCTAAGCGAGTCTAAGTTAGGATATGGTAGGTTAGGATATGCTAGGTTAGGAAAGGCTAGGCTAACCTAAGCAAGGCTAGGCTAGCCTAGGCAAGGCTAGACTAGGTTAGGCAAGGCTAGGCTAGGCTAGGCTATGATAGGCTAACCCAAGTTAGGCTAGGTTAGTTTAGGCTAGGCTTGGGTAGGCTAGGTTAGGTTAGGTTAGGTTATGCTAGGATAGATTAGGCTAGGGTTGATTAGGGTAGGGTAGATTATATTAGGTTAGGCCATGTTAGGTTAATCTAGTTTAGGATAGGCTAGGTTAGGCTAGGATAGGCTAGACTAGGCTAGCTTAAGCTAATGTAGGCCACTCTAAGCTAGTTTAGGCATGGTTAGGTTAGGCTAGGTAAGGTTAGTCTAGGCAAGGCTAGGCTAGGGTAAGCTAGATTAGGCTAGGCTAAGCTAGGATAGGGTAGGTTAAGTTAAACTAGTTTAAGGGAGGTTAGGTTAGGCTAGGCTAGCCAAGGCTATGCTAGGAAATGCTAGGCTAGGCAAGGCTATGTTAGCCTAGGCTAAGCTAGGCTAGGCTAGTCTAGTCTAGGTAAGGCTAGGCTAGGATAGGGTAGGTTAGGCTATGTATGGTAGGCTAGGAAAGGCTATATTGGGCTAGGCTAGGCTAGGCTAGAGTATGCCAGGATACGTTAGTTTAGGTAGGTTGTGTAGTTTTTGTAGGTTTGGTAGGCCTGACAGGCTAGGTAAGGGTAGGTGAGGCTAAGATAGGTTAGGAGAGGCTAAGCTAGGCTATATTAGGCTAAGTTAAGTCAGGCTAGGTGGGATATGTCTGGTAGGCTACTCTAGTCTAGGTAGGCTAGGTAAGGCTAGGCTAAATCAAGGTTAGATTAGCCTAGATTATGTAAGGCTAGGGTAAGATAGGTTAGCTTACCCTACACTATTTTAGGTTAGGCTAGGCTATACTTGGATACACCAGGCAATGATAGGCTACCCGAGGATACCCTAGGCTAGTCTACACTAGTTTAATATAAAAGAGGCTAGGTTAGGCTATGCTAGGTTAGACTGGCATAGGTTAGCTTAGGTTAGGCTCGGTTAGGCTAGGGTAGGTAATGTTAGGCTAGGTTATGGTGGGCTTGGTTATGTTAAGTTAGGTAGACTATGTTAGGGTTGGTTATGTCAGTTTAGGTAAGTCTTGGTAAGCTTAACTTAGGTAGGCTAGGTAGGCTAGATTAGGTTGGGCTTGGTTATGATAGGATAGGCTAGTTTAGGCTAGGCTAGGCTAGCTTAAACTAAGGTAGGAGATTATAGGTTAATATAGAAAAGGCTAGGCTAAGCTAGGTTAGGTTAGGCTATGCCAAGCTAGGCTAGGTTAAACTAGGTTAGGGGAAATTAGGCTTGGTTAGCCTAGGTTAGTTTAGGCTAGGCTAGAATAGGTGAGGTCAGCTAGGCTAGCATAGGTTAGGTTAGGATAAGTTAAGTTAGGTAGGCTAGGCAAGTTTGGTATGTCCGATAGGCTAGGTACAGGTTCTTAGTATATGTTAGGGTAGGTTAGGCTAGGCTATGATAGGTTAGGCTACACTAGGCTATGCTTCTTTAGGCTCGGGTAGGTTAGGTTATGCTAAGCTAGAATAGATTATGTTAGGTTAGTTTAAGCTAGACTAGGTTAGGTTAGGCTAGGATAGGCAAGGTTAGGCTAAGCTAGGTTAGGTTAGGCTATGGTCCTTTAGGGTAGGGTAGGGTAGGCTAGTCTAGGCTACCCTAGGCTAGGCAAGGCTAGGCTACCCTAGGCTACCCTATGATAGGTTAGGCTAACTTAGGCTAAGTGAGGCTAGGCTAGGCTAGTCTAGCCTAGGTTAGGGGAGGTTATGCTAGAATAGTTTAGGGTACGTTAGGCAAGGTTAGGTTGGGCTAGGTTATGTTCGGCTAGGCAAGGTTAGAGTAGTTTAGTTTAGGTCAGGTTAGTGTCTGGTAGGCTAAGCTAGGGTCGACTATTCTAGGCTATATTAGGATAGCCTAGGTTCGGCTAGGCTAGGCTACGATATGCTAGGTTAGGCTAGGGTAAGCTAGAGTAGGTTAGGTAGGCTAGGCTAGGGTAAGCTAGGTGTGATAGAATAGGGTAGGTAGGCTAGGTAGGCCAGGTTACATTAGGATAGGCTAGGGTAGGCTAGGGTAGATTAGGGGAGTTTAGTTTAAGGTAGGCTAGGCTAGGTTGGGCTAGGTTAGGCGAGGTTAGTTTAGGTTGTGTTAGGATAAGTTAGGTTAGGTTGGCTAGGTATGTCCGATAAGTTAGGGAGACTTGGTTAGGCTAAGTTAGGTAGGCTAGGTAAGTTAGGTTATCATTCAATTTATTCTAGCTAAATCTGTAGAATAAATTTAGTACAATTTATTTTTATTGTTCTTGTAGGTTTTATTGTTTCATGAATTTTTATTTATTAAAATTGGAAATGGAAACTTCCTTATTTTTTGTAGAATGAGAAGGAAGAATGGTAACTTTTGTATATATTCATTTACCATTACTAAAAGAGTTCATTTTTTAAAAAAGTGGGTGAAAAGTTTTGTTCCTTATGTAAAATTGTTTTTTACTTTCATTACTAATATTTATATTTAATATTTTATGTTTCTTTTCATACGTAGTGTGTTTATTTATATTTATAATTTATATTTCTTTTATTAATTACAATATTAACATATTTTGTATTTTTGTTTCATTTGAAAAATATTTTCGTTATGTTTTAATTTCAGAATTAAGATATAAAACATATTTTCAAGAAATATAAAATTTTATTTTTAAAATTTCAAGATATGTTCATTATTAGGCCGATAGGCCTTACTATGCATCAACAATCGTCAACACTTTTACCCTAATCGTCAACACTTTTACCCTGCTTCGTTAGATCAAGTTGCCTTCTTGACATGGCAAGGTTTTTTACTGCTTTTTCCTATTCCTTTATGTGACTCTTAAAGATATTTTTACTATTTTCCCTATTCTCTTATGTCCACCTTTTCCTATTCTTTTATGCGACTCTTAAAGATATTTTTAGTATTTTTCCTATTCTCTTATGTCCAAGAACGGTGAATATACGTCCATAGTTGCGCGTTTGTGTTTTCTTGGATTGTGTATATGCTTTGCTTTTTCTTTTGTTTGACACCATTCTTTGTTTGTAGGCCGCAAAGAAGTAATGGTCGCGGAGTCAAATCTGTCTGGGATGGATCGTACGCGGCGGAGGGATAGACGTGAATCGGGTTCCGGCTACCAATGATTCTGAGTATTCGTCGGTTTTCCAGGTCAATGCCTTGTGGACGATTGACACCGGTTCCGTGGTAGTGAAGCGAGAGCGAGAAAGAACCTTTGAGTTAGAGGCGGAGAGGGATCGAACCTGAGTTCCAGGACAAGCGACGAGGAGGAGATAGGTTCGACGAGGAAAAAGCTTTGGCTTTCCAAGGAGCAGTCTGCACTACTGGAGGGAAGTTTCTTGGAGCACAACACTCTGAACCTGGTAACGCATCCTTGAACCTTTAATCGCAGTAATCTTTTATCGTTTGCTTTCTTTTTGAACCCTTGGCAATTCATGGATTTAAGATTACATTTTGATCCCGTTTTCTGACTGGGATCTTAGCAGAAACAGAAGAACGCTTTGGCCAAGGAATTGAATTTGCAACCTTGGTAGGTGGAAGTCTGGTTTCAGAATAGATAAGCGCGGTGAGAATTCATTTCAGGGACCTTTAAAAAAAGAGACTCTACCGTATTTGTGATTTTGCGACCATTAATGTGAGGTCTCTGTTGTTGCAGAACAAAGTTGAAGCAGACATAAGTAGAATGCGAGGTTCTGAAGCGGTGCTGTGAGAATCTAACGGAGGAGAACAGAAGGCTACTGAAAGAGCTGCAAGAGCTTAGGGCTCTGAAGGCAGTTCCTCCTCAGTGCATGATAGGACACGGTAATCACTACATGCCGCTGCCTGCCACCACACTCACCATGTGTCCCTCCTGTGAAAGGGTGGCTACCATGGAAAACAACCGTAACCTTTCATTTTCCATGTCCCAGATTTCGCAGTTTGCCCAAAAGTCTGCAGCTTTCTAACTTTGAGGGGCTTCCTCAGGCCAGGCTTGCCTGCAAAGCTTATCTGTGTAAAATATCATTTGTCAGCGGTAGTTTATGGTCAAATTTTGAGAGATTTGGCTTCCCTCGAAAAGAGAGAAAAAAATGTACAGATATATATACACTGCATATATCACTATATAAATCTTGTGGTTTGCAAAGCTTTTCCTTGCAAAAGTCAATGGCCTATTGTGCTAATTCACTGCCTCAGGGAAATCATATGCCCATGCACCCGTCGTAGTCTGTCTTCAAATAAGAGCACTGGGGTGTAAACATGATGTAATATTTCTGGTTTAAAGATAAAATCATGGTTCCTTCAAAGGAAAAGTGACTCGATGCAAGAAACCATTTTGCAGTAACGAGTGTGTCAGGTCTGGTTGCTTTCATGTATCTGTCCATCAAAGATTTCAAATTCATTGTCAACTTTTCCACAGGGAAAGTCTTATAGGTATTAAAATTACAGGTTTGACAGGTTCTTTGCACGTACAAATTTTGTCTCTGCAAAATTCTGGACAGGCATATAGATATGTATTAAAAATTATTTAAGACATTCCCAAAAATGCACAGCAACCCATTATGAAAACCCCTTCAATGATCAAGTACAGGTCTATATAATCATTCTCAAAACAAATGGATGGATGGAAAAGAGAAATATAACTGCTATACATTATAAAGTGTTTTAAACAAAGTCCATGAAGTGCTATGATAAATGCCATGCGCCATGCTTTTCTGCTACGCAAGTGGTTCGCACATGATGTATATATATATTAACTGGAATGCTTTTGGAGATTACACAGATTAAATTTAATATTTTAATTAAAATTTAATATTATGAAATTTTAAATAAAATTAATTACGTCATAATTTTATTTTTTTAATAATTAATTTACCTGAAAGATATAGTCTTCATTTATCCGCAGATATAATTATTTTCTCTCTAAACCTATTATTGTCATTATGGCATTGCAGTAAAGATGCTTTCAATCAAATATATGGCTTGAATACCAAAATCACTAGGGGATAGCATCATTATATATATGGTTTGAGTATCAAAATCATGTTGGAATTATGACATTGTAGTAAAGATACCTTCAATCAAATATACTCATATGGCTTGAGTATCAAATTATTTGGAGATAACATTATTATATATATGGTTTGAGTATCGAAATCATTTTGGAATGGAGAACATATTTTCTTCTATAAACCCATTATTCTCATCATGTCATTGCACCAAACACAATTTCAAGCAAATGCACTCATTATATATATGCCTTGAGTAATTATTTTCTTCTCTAAACTCATTATTGTCGTCATGGCATTTCACCAAAGATAGTTTCAATCAAATGCACTTATTATATATATGGCTTGAGTAATCACAATCCAAAGGCATATAAGCCATCAAAACTAGTTGGACCTTTAGCATGGCTAGATTTTTATCCATCAAATTTTAAACCAACAATTTTTAGGCCAATAGGCCTTCCTATGCATCAACAATCGTCTACACTTTTACTGTATTCCGTTCAATCAATCGTCTACACTTTTACCCTGCTTTGTTCATCAGGTGAGACACTTTCAACCATTGATTTGAAGTGTTTGATTCATTATCCCTCACCGCACATCACATCTGGCAACTGTTTTTTCCAAATATCGGTTGAGTTGCTTTCTTTTCACCTCTGAGTTCTGTTGTGCATTGAAACACTTCCATCAAGCTTCAATCTGAATCCTCCTGTGCTCTCTATTCATTAACCAAAACAAGAAATCTTCTCCACTATATATTCTCCACTATCTTCTGAGAACGGGGAAGGTGCCAGCTGTATTCTCTTCGTTTATGTGCTTGGAAGGCTTAATTGAGCTCCTAGAATTATAATGTTTTACAGTCGAGGTGTGTGTCGGGAATCATAGTGAAGGTGGAAGTGATCATGGAGGTTGGAGCTGATGGAGTAGTGTCCGGTGTGTTGTTCCTCCTTTCAAGCGTGCGTGTTCATGTTTAGATGGAAGGTGGAAGTGACCATGGAGGTTGGAGCCCATGGAGTAGCGTCTGGTATGTTGTTCCTCCTTTCAAGCATGCGTGTTCATGTTTAGATGGTCATCTTTAGGCATGGTTGTCTTCAGGTGAGCGTGTGTGTTCATGTTTAGATGGTCGTCTTCAGGCATGGTCGTCTTCAGGTGAGCGTGAGATCACAATCAGGAAGGCATCCATGTGGAAGAAGTGCTTCTTTTATTCTTGCTACTTGTAATGTTAGCAACGATTTGGTATTCTCTTATTTTTGTTTTTGCCTTCCAACCTCTTAATTTGGCATTGACCATGGTTTTTTCACATCTCTATAGACATGGTCTTCGAAATGGCTTTGGTCATTTAATTTCCAACTTCTAAGTTCTCCGTTTGACATTTAAGATTTGTAATGTCATATTTAGCATGGTTTCGAATATTATATTTTGACATTCTAATCGCAATATAAAATTATGGTTTTCAATGTAGTAGTCATGGTGGTTATTGCTTTGGTCACTAGCAAGCTTCGCATATGCTTGGCCATCTATAGAGGTTCCTTGATTTTGAGTATTTAACTTAACCTCTTGATTTTGGGTAATTAAATTACTCTAAAATGAAATAAGGCATTCAATGTGTTCCTTGTAGTATAGATATAAACAAAACATCTAAAGAAAAGTAATTGCACAATGATCCAGCGCAATAAAACAAGGTTTTCCACAAACCAATTAACTCTTCTAGAAAAATTCAACAAATCCAATTTAATAATCCTATCGGCCTCTCTTTGTTCCTTTTGGGACAATTGCTAGATTATTTGCATTACTCCTTGTGTTGTTTGTATTTTCATTAGAAGCATATATTTTTTACCTCAAATATAATAATGGATGTATTATTTTCTATTTTATAGAAAAAAATAAATTCTGCAAAACTATATATTATTAGATTATAATTTTTTGCAAAAAATGGTTCTTTTTATGTAAGGAAATTTGATTTGAGATTTGGTAAAGGGGCTTGTGTTTCAAGCTTGGCTTGGAATATTTAGGATTAGGATAATGAAAAAACAATTTTAGACACAAAATTAAGGTGAATTGGTTTTTTTAGGTTAGGTTAGGTTAGATTAGTTTATGTTAGTTACTGTAGATTGTGTTAGGATAAGGAATGTTAGTTTAACATAACATAGAATAAGGTTTGGTAGGGTAGCATATTTAATGGTAGCCTAAGTTAAGGCGTGTTAGAAAAGGTTAGCATAAGGGAGAATAAGTTAAGCTAGACTACTCTTATGTAGGGTGGGTTGCACCAGATAGATTATGTTAGGTAGATTACTCTAGGATGAGATAAGATATGATATTTTAGGGTAGATTTATGCAAGATAGGATAGGCTTTGATAGATTAGTTGAAGAAAATTTTAGGTTGGGTTCAGTTAGGAAAACCATTGGGAGATTTGAGTACCCTAGTCACGCAAAGCTAGGATAACCTTAGGTAGCGTAGTGTAGTGTATATGTAATATCTCTGCTAGCACTACAAATCATAAGTCGTAGTATAAAATTTAAAATTCATACTGGAATATTTGATATTTGGAATTGACTTTATTTACACTATTACCATAGATTTAATGAAAATATTTTAACCTATTGTACTGTATTGCACTCTATGTATACAACAAATGCATTCCATTGAAATTTAAACCAACATAGATCGATCTAGTACAAATCTAATATGAGCCAAGGGATCAAATTGTACTTTTAAATACTATGTAGAGAATATATTGGACCAAAAAAACGTTTTAAGCATAAAAGATTTTTTTTCATGACCTATACATTTTTTTTTAAAATGATATGTAACATATGCAATTTAGATTAAAATATTTTACATCATAGGTACATTGAGACATTTTATAGCAAAAATTAAAAAGGATTTTCTAAT
>APFE031210466.1:0-10809 GCA_000404065.3 Pinus taeda | reverse complement strand
ATCACAACCAAGAGGGCTGGATGGATTAGGGTTTAGGCTAGATATAGTAGCTCATCGTTTTGATTTGATTTGACTGGGGTAGTCACTGGATGAGTGAATTAGGTTAGAGAGTGAACTAGGTCAGGGAAAAAGAAAATCATAATTGTAGACATCTCATGGGGCAAGGTAGGGATGTACTTTAACACTTTTAGTATATTGATGGAATGGTTTAGACTGATGAGATGCTAAAAAGAGCATGAATATCGTGAATTATTCTTAAACTGAAGAAATGAAACAAATTATGATGATTTTACCAAAACAAAGCGTAGAAGATGTATTTTTCTCATCACGCCTTGAAAATCAAACATATTTAGAAGTGAAATGGATCATGGAAGATAAAAAACATTCACACATATGTAACTGAAGAAGAAACAATATCAAAATACTATGCCACATGAATCTCACCAAAATAGTTGCAACTCATCTAATATATTCCATGCCAAAGTCTGAAACACTAGTACAACATCCAATGGAGTCCAACCTATAGAATGACTAAAAAAACTACATGATATAGGCCTCAAACAAACTCCTCCCAACGTCAGGGGTCGAATCCATGAGAGGAGGAGCAATTCCACCAAAAACTAAATTGATAGCTAGAGTGTAGGGTGGTCAAAGTGACTCATCCCTCACTTTTTGGAAACTGATCCATTACATCACATAAATATTTTTCACCTAATGTATTTACCCTATATTATAGTAAAAACATCATTATTACATTAACATACATCAATTACATTGGTAAAAACATGATTTGTCAAGGTGAAACTGTCAAAACTCTGAAAATTTGTGTCAAAAGCGTAGTGCCAAATTTAGCTCCACTTTTGAGGGGGTTCCGGCTGTCCAAGTTGAGCCCATGATAGCTCATTGGAAATCATGTCCTATCTAGTTTCCAGATATATTATTTATTTTCCCAAATGGTCAAGTTTTGACCCTCCAAAAGTTGCTTCTCCCGAGACTGTTCAAAAGCGCAGCGCCAGCCTCCAAAACAGGGCAGAAACATGAATTTTTGAGTGTTTTTTTACCTTTTCACCGCCCAGTTGACCCAAAAATGCTTAGCAAAGTGGTTTTCCTAACTGTATTTGGCCTTATGAATCTAATGGTGGTGGCCATTTTGTATTTGGAGGCCTCTAGGAAAAGCGCTTTTGGCAGTGTGACTCGTGCAAAAATTGCCAAAATTCAAAAAACTCAAAATTTTCCAAAATTGCTCAAACTTCTTCAGAATTCCATCAATGGAAGGCTGATGAGGTATATTAGGCAATGAGTAAAGCCTCAACAAGGATTTCAATCTTGTATTCTTTTGGTTGGCTAGGGTTTCAAGTCTTGTTTTGACCTTTTGGAGCTTAGACCTTGCAATTTGATTTTTCTTGAAGTAATGTTTGGCCATATTTCTTTGTAAGTCATTGTCCCTCTTTGACTTCTTCAAGAGCTTCTCAAGATGTTGGTTAATCCTTCCTCCCTTATGTGGCCTTCTCTCTTCCCTCTCTTTTCCTCCATGAAATCTATGTTTCTCTTCTTCCATAGTGTCTTGGCTAGAAACCTTGGGGAGATGAATTGGGAGTGAAATGTAGGTTTAGGGAGTGGGGAATGGGATGGAAAAAATTAGGGAGATGGGGAAAGGGATTATCAAACTGAGTGAGGTGACAGGGAGGAGAAGTTTTGTGGGATTTTGGAACTTAGGGAATTGAGATACCTAGGTCTTAGGGTTTAGAGGATAAAGGGCTATGTGCAAAGGGAATGGTAGTGTGAGGGTAGGGATAGGTTTTTTAGATATGTAGGAATGGTAGTGAAAGTCTTAGGAAGTATATTTGAAAATTGGGAATGAAACTAGGGTTTTTAGCAAGGAAGACACCAAATCTTGCTAGAAGATTCAAAAACCACTAAAATTTGTCTTTAGGAATACTAAGAGGTGGCATTAGATGTTACTTACTTGCTAAGAGGCGGAAACAAGACTTTGTTGAAGTTTTGAGAGAATTTGGAGGTGTTTTGCTTCTCTGGGGGCTCACTGGGCAAAAGCGCAACGCATGTGTTAAAAAAGGCAGCGACCATTACTCTAAGTGCAACGCCTCCCTCCTAAGCGTAGTAACAACTTCATATCCACTTTTGAGGGGGTTCCTGGTGTCAAACTTCAACTCATGATAGCGCACTGGAAAGGTCTCTCTCATTTATACACAATGGACCTATCAAGCACTAAAAATGATCAAGTATAGCCCCTTGAAAATCATTCTTCCCAAGACTGGTCAAAGATTGCAGAATGGGGGTGCAAAAATGCAGTGTGCTCTTGCATAAAACTTTTGGAGGCCTTCCTCAACTCCAAATTGAGCTCAGGATGGCTGATTGGAAATATATTTCTGTCTAATTATCGTTTTACTGATCAAGAAAGTCATTTTGACACTCCAGATAGGAGAAATATTTATTTTCCTAAGGTCACTCCAGAAATGCAGAAAACCTCTTGTAGTACCTGTATATTTTACATTTCTCCAAAACCATAACACGTGTAAAAACTGAAGGAGGTTTCTCATCCTTATCCTATGATGGACAAAAACCTCTCTAATTGTTGTCAAATTCATCTATGTTTGGTCATAAACACAGTTTGAAGAAAAACTGGCCCTATGTTTGGAAAATGATGTGTCCCTTAGAATGACTTCTTGAAAAATGATGGAGACATGATGTTTATGAGTTGGAATGGCTTCATACTTTTTGAAATGAACTCCCTTATGCCTCCGCTTCTCAGATATATCTGATTCCATAGCCAACCCTAGCTTAGTGGGAGAGAAAATTAGGGTTAAGGCTTGTGGAAAATGATGATTCAGACATCCTTGGGAAAAGACAACTCCCTTTGGCATTCACTTAACTTTTGAAACTCTACCCTTTCACTTGACTATTTCCTTTGAACTTGATCTTGTGATTTGATCTTCTTGGTGGATTTGGAAACATATTGACTTTGAAACTCTTCCTTTTGACTGATGGAACTTTGAACTTACAACACTTGGAACCATGAGAATTATTACATATTAAAACCATAAAATTACATTTTGCTTGAATATTCAAATTACAAACTATTTTGCTGATGAAATCTTGTTTATTCTTACTCCTTCACTTGTTGGTCTTTTATGCAGGAGATGTTGTTTTAGTGGACCTTGGAAACCCTAAGACTTAATGGAGACTTTGAGTGGTTGTGATCATGATGCAAATGACTATCATGATGAAGACAAGTCATGACTAATGGTATACTTCAGCAAAAGGTGAAATGAGCCAACAAAGGGTAAATTTCTAAAAGGAGTAAAGGAAACCCTAATTCAACCTTAAGTGACCAAATTTTTTCATGATGACCTAGTGAAATGACAAAAGTTTCAGAATGGGACCCTAATATGATATGAAAATAGGATTTTGATCATTGATGGCAGTATTGAAATGCTAACACTAACAGGCCCCAATACCATTCTTCTACTGAATTAGGGGGTAATTAGCTACTGAAAGTGCAATTCAAAAGCTAGCTCTAATGTAGATGCTACCAACTTGTAAATGATATTGAATCAAATCATGACAAAGCATAAGAGTTATGCTACATGCAGAAAGGAAACTACATTAATTACAATCAATCATCTAGTTATCAGATTCACTTGTAAATGGGAAATTATTATACCAACTCACAACTCAAGATTTCATGCATCATCTATCTAATTCACACTTGCATACAAAGTAATGTTCTACTTGTGCCAAATCTGTGCCAAAGAAACTAATATTATTCTCTCTTGGATTGAAGGAAAAATGATGGTTGGAATGGCCTTGGTGCTGCCTTTGATCATGGAGTCCAAGTGGGGGGGGTCAAACTTCTTCTAACCTAAGTCAAACTTGCATTGTAGTTCAAAACAAGGAAAAAATAGGCTGCTACAGGCATGCTACAAGATCCATGTATTACTACAGGAAGACCAGTAATTCTACAAGAAGGTTGTCAAGAGGGTTTGGAAGGTAAGAACAATATGATTAAGGGATGACAAGGTGGATGAAGGTTGTGGTAGATGGATGGAAGGTGACCAACACTCCTAACCAGTCTCAACACTTCAGGAAGGTTATTTTTGGACTAAGAGGGTTGCTCATAGTGACCTAAAAGATAGAACTTAAGAAAAATATTTGAGATTCATCAAAAGTGGGTGGAGAAGTCCTTAATCGAGGTGGTGAAAAGGCCACTTGCCTGTAGATCTAGTAATATTGTAGTGTCACATGCACATGCTCTCTTATCATTCACATAATATCATAACCAATGGTGGAAAAGATGAGTTGAATTTAAAAACTATCTAACTTATGCCAAAAACTCTGATCTATGCAATGAATCGACTTCTAAACTACAATAATTATATGAAAAACAATCTAACGAATGTAGAATTTTTTCTAAGAAATTATCACAATATTTGTTTTAGGTTGTGATTGTAGATTCCTCTAGTCAGGCTCCCATTAGAGGGATGAGATAGAGGCAACAATCACATGCTTTTTGAGGAATTATATTCTAATAAAATGCAGCAACTAACAACCATTCTAAGCTGAAAAGGAATATCAGTACATAAGAGGGATCTAAGCTACTGGGGTTGGGATTAAACTCAAAAGCCTCAACCCTATGAAACTAACCCAATGATGGATCAATAAGAAAAATCTCATTATCATCGCAAAAATGTCAAATACGTCACATAACAAGTAAAAAATAGTAGTAACAAGTGCTTGAGCTCAATAACTTCTTAGCTGAAAATAAAGTTCGAATCCTAATGAGCTCTTTAGCATGTTTATTTATACAAAAGGGTAGCTACCAACAACTCCCTAGAAAATAGAGATGTTTGTCTCCCAAAACTCGAGAAATGTGGATCTAGATATTCCTTTAACTGCACTGACTTGGCTAGCAATGACCTCGTCCTGCTTGGCTTCCAATGACTTCAAGTTTATGAGAAATAAAGTGGTGATCTTGGCTGATTGAAGGTGTTAAGGAGGTGGACAACCTCCTATAATATCTCCCTATTGTCTACTCCAAGCTCTTGCATTGAAATTATCTCAAAATTGCTCCAATTCTTGCATTTAAACCATATTAGGCCACGTGACATAGCAACACATCTTTCACCCCTCTCACTAAGCATAAAAAAAAACAAAAAAGCTAAATAAATGTGAGTAAGAGATAATTTTAAAGTTGGAGGATGGCATTATGACTCTTATGATATACCTATTGATGAGCCTCATCATCACCCCCTCCTAAAGTTGTTGCTCATCCTTTGAGCAACTCTGTCATCTATGTCCATGTCTTTCATGGATTTGGTGGCTTCTCTGAGATCCCAAGACTCCTTAGATGGTGTGCCTTCTCGAGGATAGAAGCCTACATTCTTTTCTATTTATGTTCACTACTTCCTCTCCTCTTCTTCATTTCTTCCTTCCTGCAGGCCTAACAACAAGGGTGGACTAAGATTGAGTCCAATCTAGTTGATTTTTAATATTTGCATGAGTCTTTTTTACAGGGGTTTCCTTTCCAATGCATTCCTCAACCTTTAAGGAGAGTGATACTCCCTGATCTGGAGACTATGGGGTAAGGCATTCCATATTCTCTGACAGGCTTGTTGGCTTTCTGTCCCTAACAACTTGAGTGTGTCTTCAAAATGTGAGATGGATTGCTCCCAGGTGGAAAGTTATTTGGGTGCTAGATCAACATCATTGGAGATGATGCTATGATTACTAATAACATCCATTGGGATTATCTACTCTGCCCTGATATATAACGATTCTTTTTCTTCCTTTGTCATTACTTTCATTACCTCCCGAGCTTTGACCTCCTCATGAGTCATCTAAGATGATAGGTCCATCAGTTGCATGTCCCCCAACTTTGCATTGGGATCCCAAATATTCATATTAGTCAAGGTGAGGTTATGCATGTAGAACCCAACCAGTTTTGCTTTGTCTTCTATGCTACTTTGGTCACATAATTCAATGAATTGTTTGTAGTCTTGAAATGGCATGGATCCATGTTGTGTCGGGGTCTTGATTTGGAATTGCATCCAATTCTCTTTGAGGAAGAGCGCATAAGACTTGGATGGATGTCCTCTTCTTCATTTCTTCTTACCTTTGTGGTCAGTTGGGTTTCCTTCTCCTGTAGCTTCTCCCTCAACCATCTATTTTTTGCTTGTAGTTGTTCCCTCATTCTGGACCTTTTATCTCTTAGCCCACTTAATTCTTTGCCCATTTCAAGGACATTTTCTTCCATGAAGCCCACATCTTTCACATTTTAGACTTAGCAATTTGCATCCATATGTGGGTTCTTCCTCTTTTTGCTTCTAGTTCAAAGAAAAGTGGAATTGCAATTTTGTAGGGAATAAAATCTCCCCCCTTCAATGAATTTATAATAGGATACCAAACTAGGATGTGGACTAGGCTCCTAAATCTCTGGGATGTCCATCTCTTGGGGAAGTTTCTCCCTCTTGTAGCTGTTGTGTTACCTTTTGCCCCTCCTATTGCTCATCCTACCCTTCCTGTAGCACCCTCTATTCTTCCTTTAGGACATTCTATTTTTCTTGTAGCATGCTCTATTCTTCTTGTAGCTTCATATTTCCTTTTTTTTAGAGGCTGGTAGGTGTCTTTGGTTGCTTAAATGAGGTTGATCTAGTGGTGGGCCTCCTTACATATGCTATATGAGTCTTTGATGTGTTTTCTGGAGAGGTGACCTCTTCAACTTTTTCTTTTAGTGGGCCCCACCTCCTATTTCTTACTTGGGGACTCTTCAATTGTGACAGGGGCCTTTGTGGGAGTTTGAGGCCTTCCTTGCTTAATCCTGTTGTTTTTACTGGTCTTAAAGTAGAGGGGAGTTTTCCTTTGTCTCTTATTTTTAGGTTTGACTGGGGTGTTGAAGGTAGCTAAGGTGGCAACTACCCCTTTTTCATTGGGTCGTAAAGAGAAACTTGTTTGCTCTTGGGATACCCCTACTTCTCTAGATTCAGTAGTTTTCTCAGGGCTTGGTTTTTCCTATTGCTCCCCCTTATACTATTCATCTTTATCTTTTTCTACCTCTTCCTCTGGTTCTTCCTCTATCCTCTCTGCATCTGTCTCTCTTTCCTCTTATACCTCTTCCCCCTCCTCTTCTTCTTCCTTCCCCTCTCTTCCTCCAACACTAGAGACTGGGGTTTCACATGGTGTGAGGCTCTGTGTGTCAATGAAGGTCTCTCTATAGATATCAATGAATTTACAACAAAGGACAGGGATCCTTAGTTTGTTCAAGACATCCACCACTATCAATTTAATGAGGCCATGGTGGCCTAGGTGTTGGTGTTTTCCTTCTCTCACTTTTGGATGGACTGTAGGAGGAAGTATGGTACACTGAATCTTTGAGCCAAGGGAAATTTTGCTTGAAACATTAGTTCATGGAGTAATTTAAAATGGTATCCATAGACCACACTCAACCTTCCTTCGCAGGAGATGTATTTTAGGATATGATAGGCCACCACATCCCAGGGATAGGGTAGGATTTCCCCCCTAACTCCATTCTTGTCTTCAATAGGTTTTTCATTAGCAGTGAAGAAGTTATTTTTGGTAATGGCACTGGTGGTTTTGTCTTCTCTGCCCCATTTGATCCTTATGGGTAGGGTTGTCACCTTGTTAATTAGCTCAGGACTGAGTGTAATAGCTAATCCCCTCACCATAGTGGTGGCACTGACTTTTGTCTATGAGTTCAGGGCCATGGAAAATTCATATGCAATATCATCATCATATCCCTTCAATAGTTCAAAGAATCCTAGCTACTTGTGTCTTCAAAAAATTTATAACACAAGAGGGCGAAGATGGATGATTTTAGTGTTTGAGAGTTCCCTTTTATTTAACCCCTCCCATCTCTTTTCTATGTTTTCAACTAAGTGAAGGAGAGATGCTTCCTACAATATTTCTGATGTGTAATTAAGTGGTAGTAGAGAGTTGAAATCTCTGGTTTATGATAATTGCCTATATTCCTTCTAATCTAAGCCATAAAAGTTCTTTCAATTCACAATTTGACTCATATTTCCTATAGAATTTAGGGTGTACCAGCATACAAGTTATGGACAAGTGAAGGAGAGGGTCCACTTAATTTTTACCACATGGCCTAGGATAAAGATAATAAATTGGATACTGATTTGGCCCTTGATAGCATTCCTTCACCCTTTTAGTCTCACTATAGCAGTCTCTTGAGCTTCCTGTAGCGTTTGCAGGCTTCCTGTAGCTTCCCCCTGTAGAAATGGTAGAGGAGGGCTCGAATCCCCTCGATGGCACCCCGAGCTTGTCCTCACCTTAACTGTTTTTGAAATGAGAGTAAATGCAAGAGAATTCGAGCCCTAGAACATAATATGCCATTTTTGGATTAGGCTTGGAGCGTTGTGATGACCTTGTAGATACACGAGGTTTCCTCCTTTGGACCATCATCCCCACTTGGAGTAATCATTCCCTCATCCCTCATAATCAACACCCACTCCCTGTGATCCTAACTTGACTAATTTGACACCTCCACGTTGCATGAGTTCTCACAATCACTTTTTGTTTATTGACCGAGTGTGTCCAAGTTAATTGGCCACCTCCAGCTTATTAAAATACCTCCTCTCGACATTTACACATTTTTCGTTATTTACACATAGGGAAGAGATGAGAATTTGCAATACTTGTGCCCACCTCATGATCGACTAATGCAAGGATGTGCATGCTAGAGCTGGAGCTGGACCTCTTTGTTGTTATCAAGGGAGTTTACTTACTGTGTTCTTTTCTTTCCTATGTATATCTTCTTTTCTCCTTATGATATTTGAAAGTTGTTGTTGTTATGTGTGCAGGTACCTTGTTGATGTCCAAGCTGTTGCTACTGGTGGAGAGTCCTGCTCAGAGTGGTATGACTATTGCAGAGTGCCTCATGAGTTGGTATCACCCCCTCTACTGATGAAAAAATTAAGATTATGGCTTTCTGTGAGGTTTGCACAGGTTGTTATAAGAGGAGGTTCTCTTCCTATAACAGTCCTTTTCTTCTCTTCCAAGGTCTTCAAACTGCATGGGGGTGATGAGAAACGATGTAAAGGGTTTGGAGGATGATGCTATGACTCTGAGGGCATGGTGTATATTAATGAAAATGGAGAGGATGCTCTCTATGTGTTTCTCAATAATTTTTTACAGGGTAAGATAGAGTAGAGGGATTTTAATGAAAATATATACTTTTTTTTGTGAGCTGGGATGGATTATTGATGGATAGATGGTGGATCATTGTGGGGGAACCTTATTTATCATTGATAAGGTCATGATTGGTGGTCCTTTCATTCAAATTTCCCTCATGTATATTTTCAGAGCCCTCATGTAGCACTACAGGACCTTCTTGTAGCAATTATAGGTCCTTCTTGTAGCAAGCCAGAGAAGTGGTGAAATTTGAATTTTGAGCTACTGGGCTGATGGGGAGTGGTGAGCACATGAGTTTATGGTGGATATGGAGTGGATGGAGGGAGGAGTGGAGATAATCTTGAGGATGTTGGCCCTATAGGTATGGAATCTGCCATTGTCTTCAAACCTACAAAATGACAAAAATAATTAACATGTATGTTGTGGATCCATGTTCTAGAGTTTTTCCTTTGTTTTCATCCTTCTTATTTTATTATTATTTACTTTTAGACACACAGGCCACCTCAGGAGAGGTTTTCAACTTGTATGCGTTCCTTGGGTGCCTCAAGGGATGTTTCATGCAAGGATCTTTATTTTTTATTCTTTTTCTTTACTCCCAGGCTGCCTCAGAGAGGTTTTCAACCCAAGAGTTGGCCTCAACTGCCTCATAAAGGTTTTCATCCAGACCTCTCTTTTTTCCAAGACAGTAACTAGAAATTTTGCGGACTGGAATTTATGACACTTGTAATCACATTGACCTCTTTGGCGATGGTGTTGATGAATTCTTCCTTAGGCATAGGTTTTATGTATACCATTAACCTGTAGCCATTGACAAGCAAGGGAATCCCTTATTCATCAATGGCACTGATTTTAACAGCTCCATTGTCATGATATTTCTCTATCAGGTATGGGCCTAACCATCTTGTCATCATTTTTCCTCTGAAATTCTTGAACCTAGAGTCATATAATAAGGCCCAATCCCTTCTTGAAAAACTTTGTCCTTGTTATGCCTATCATGCCGGACCTTCCTCTGTAATTGTATAAATTTGGTGTATAGGAGGGCCTACATTTTAAACTCATCTAGGCCATTCAACTAGAGAAGCCTCTCCTGTTGTGCTTTGGTGACATCTAAGTCCAATTGGGATGCCATTCTCAAGGTATTATACTCAAAATCAATAGAGAACAAAGCTTTCTTTCCATAAACCATATCATATGGAGTAAAACCAGTAGTTGTTTTCCAAGTTGTGTTATAGGCCCAAGTGTCCTCCACTAATCTATTTGCCAACTCCCTCCTGCTGCTTCTCACAACCTTGGTGAGGATGCTCTCCAATGCCCTATTCGTAACCTCTACTTGTCCATTTTCCTCAGGGTGATAGGTAGTATATTTTATGTGTTTGATATGATGCTACCTTAACAGATTCTCTATCAAATCTAATGTGAATTGATCTCCCTGATCGATGACTATCTCTCTGGGGTACCCAAATTTGTAGAAGACATTCTCTCTTAAGAAGTTAGCCACTTTATCCTCTATTGATGCCTTGATAACCTTTGTCTCAACCCACTTTTTCAAATAATCAGTGCACACAATGATGTACTTTTTTTGCTCTGTTGGTGGATCAATTGGCCCAATGAAATCCATGCCCCACTTGT
>APFE031210457.1:84627-104340 GCA_000404065.3 Pinus taeda | reverse complement strand
TGTGACTGTCTGTTTTTCTTGCTCATTATTTTATGGTACTGATATGCAAAAATAATTCAAAGTGTAAATAAGGAAGATTTGGTAAATACTAGATAATACTGATTCACCCCCCCTCTCAGTATTATTTTCAACACATACTTCCTGCTGCAATCACTAATAGACTCAAGAATCAAAGTGCAAGAGGGAAATTCCCAACAGTTAGCTCACCATGGGTTAATTAGAATCCTTATAGAAGATGCCCTCCAAAACCTCATAATTCCTATACAATGGTCAATTTTCAGAGACATGCAGGCAGAGGAAGACATCAAATCTCTCGCATATATGTTAGTCCTACTGTCAGTGAAGAGGAAGAGGAAGAGACTAAAGCACAGGAAGAAGAAGTAGAGCAGGAAGAAGAAGAAACAAAAGGAGATGAAGATGAGATAGATGAAGAAAAATATGAAACAAAAGAAAATGAGGAGGATGAAGAAGAAGAGGAGAAAGAGAAGGAGGATGATGAAGAAATAAAGGAGGATGTTAAGGAGGAAACTGATAAAGATGATGAGGATCTACAAGAGGAAGAAGAAAGGAAAGACATAGGTGAAGAAAGCAATGGGAAAGAGGGGGTAGAAAATAAGGAGGAGTCACCTGGGGTGTTTGCAGAACCCATTGAGAGAGAGGCATTAGCTGTCCTCACTTCTCTTAGCACCCCCATCAAGAAAAAAGGCAAAAGACAGAGGCTAGCCCCCTTATATTTGAAGACAAGGAAAAGCACAAGAATAAAGCAGGGGAAACCAAAACACCAACCAAAATTCCCATTGATTGAAGACTCATCTAAACAAATAGAGAAAATGCCTTCCCCTAAGTCTCCTATCACCTATGTGAGAAGGCCTATGACTAGATCAACCCCCTCCAAGGGAAAATCTATCCTACAGGATACACAACAAAATCTACAGGAAGCAGAAGCAGTCCTACAGGATACCTTATTGATCCTACAGGAGATAGAAAAATTGGAAAAGAAGGTAGGCCAACAACAAGGAACTAAAGAAGAAAAACCAGAGTCAAAAGAACCTAGCCCCCAACCTAACCTTAACTCCTGCTACAGTTTTATTGAAGGAGGCAGGGTCATACCTCAAAAATTTGCTATTCCACTGTTTTTCGAGCTTGAGAAGGAGAGAGCTATAACTCACCGATGGATACAGATCACAAAATCCAAGGGGGTGGAAGACATTGGGCACATGGAGGAGAATCTCAAGGAGATGGGCATAGAGCTAAGTAGCTTGAGAGATAGAAAGGCCATAATGAAAAATCAACTAGAGACAGAAAATGCATGGTTGAGAGGACAACTGCAAGAAAGAGAGAATCAATTGGCATGTATGGCCAGGCTCTCTTTGGAAGCAATCCAGTGTAGGATGCTAGCTAAATCTCAGGCCCTATACCTCAAGGAACAGTGTTTGTAGTTCCAGATCAAGACCCTAGCACAGAGAGGCACCATGCGATTTCAAGTCTATAGGCAGTTCATTGATCTTTGTGATCATGCACACTAAAATATAGGGCCAAGATGTCTGAGTTTTATTTGCACAACATGGCCTTAATAAACATGAATGTATGGGACCCTAATGCCAAGCTAGGAGATTTACAATTGATGGCTTTGGCATCATGGATGAACCATGAGGAATTAAGGGCTTCAGAGATGAAGAAGATATTGACAAGAGAGCAAATTGAACCTCTTATGATCAGAGTTGAACAGTCAGATCTCATGGCCCTCATCAGTACCCATAATTTGATTGCAAATTATCCTCAGCTTGCACCTAGATATCTTGTTACCGAAGAGCAACCAATTTCACATTTTGATGACATGTTCAGGCTGTTAGGGGATGATAGCATACATGCTTGCCTAAGGAGATGGAACACATTGCCATACAACTTAAAGATAAGAGAGTACCACTCTCCTCAAAGATTGAGAGAAATAATAAACAAGACACCCATGTACAAGCAATCCATGCAAAGGCTAAAAGTCAATTGGATTGGCCTGAAACTCATTCCACCACTACTCTTAGGAATGTTAGAAGGAAGGAAGGAAGGAAGAAGAAAAGAGGCAGTGGGAGGAGGTAGAAAGGAAAGAAGGCTTCTATTAACAAGAAGAGGAAACCACAGCAGAGGCATGGGATGTCAGGGAGGCCACTAGAACTATGAAGGATATGGATATAGATTGAGTTGCTCAGAGGATGAGCAACACTTTCAGTAGGGGGTGATGATTAGCCTCATCATTGGGTAATTATATGGGCATTAATTCACCTCCTAGCTTAGTCAAACCAATTTTTCTCACAACTTATTACATGTTTTTGATTATATTTTGTTTATGAGATGAGTTAGAGTTGGATATTATGCCTAGTGGACTAATATGCATTGAATGCAAGAGTGAAGGAGAAAATCAAGGAAAATTTTCAAATACTAAGGTTAAAACTTGAATGGGACAAGGGAGAGGGATTGTAGGAGATAAATCCTCCTCATTTACTTATTCCCCATTCGAATATTCCTCCATCCATCACACCATCTCGGAGTGAAAGCAACCAAGCCATGAGGATTAGAAGGCAACCGAGAAAGTGAGAAACAAAGAGCTAGTTTATCTCGAGTTCGGGAGACGAGCCTCCCTGATTTTAAGGAAGTCATTATGGACTTCAGTTGTATAAGTAGAGAGGCCTAGAGCGTCATTATGATTTGAATTTTTGTTGTAAAACTATAAACTATTTTCGAGCTCCAGACTTGTGAACGTTTTATGATGTTATTTTCTATTTTGGTAATAAGAATGAGTTTTTTTTGAGCCAGCACTAAGTTAACTTAGAGGGCTGAAGCTCTTGGGTTAGGGCCCAACCCTAGCACCCAAGGCTCCTCTTTCTTGTATATGTATGTTTAGTTTAGTTTCATAGCTTCATTGTTAATTTGCTTTTAGATGCATTTCCATTGTAAGTAGTGTAGATTGGATTGGTTGTTTATTAGTTTACTTCAATTTGTGCCTTACTTCAGTAGCAGGTTAGCAGGGATAAAAAGAGCACCAAAAGGTTGTCGGCAGGTGTCTCAGCCTCACTTCCTCCTTTTGGGATCATGACTTGAGGAAGGGACCCTTATGTAGCCCCAAAAACACAAATTTCTATTTCTTTTGTAAGCTTTAGAGTTTGTTGTCTTTAAATTAGCATTTGGCCAGTTTTGCAAAGTAGGACTTCATTGTCATATTTTTCATCTTCATTTTTGGAGTATATCTCATCCATGCTTTCATTCCTTTCAACAACTTTCCTCATGCATAATGTAGGCAGTTAGTTCATTAATTCTACTTTTCTAGTTTATGAGAATGTTTCTTGTTTACATAGCTTTTTGGAAAATATACATGTTTTATGCAGAGAAGGTGCTTCAGGAGGATACAAAGACTTCATAGCTAGCAACCAAATTCCACTCCATCCACCATAGTCATTCTTTTTTTTCACCATCACCGTCACTAGTTCTCATCATTTTTCAAAGAAATTCTTCCAAGCACATTGAGCGAATCCAACCATCTCCTATCTTTGTTGTTGACTTTTGAGTAATCCTAGACCTTCTCCCACTCCATTCCACCCATCAACCACCTTTCCTAAGCCTTCCATCACCTCCAACACCTCACATTTTGCTCTCGGATGTATCCTATAGGTTTACATGGAATCCTGTAGGTTTCTAGTACATCCTATAGGTTTTCCTAAAATGGCCTGTTTTGAGGCCGAATTGAGGGTAAACCTCTAGGAAGTCACCAAATGCCTCCCAAGGGTCTCCCACACCATCCAACCATCTCCTAGCCTTTCCATCCATCCTCCAACATCCTCAATTCACTTACCACATCACCAAAAGAAATTAGTTTGCATACTTGATTTTGCATGAAAGGACAAAAAGACAAAATCAAGTTTATTTCAGTCCCTTTACTTGCACATTAGTGATGTTTGATGCTTCTTACTTCCATGCTTATATAGTAGCATTTGGTTCATGATAATTTAGCATTATTGCAAAGCATATTTTCTTGGTAGTTAATTAGGAAATGGTGTGATTTAGCATTGAAGTTTGGTCTTTTCCATTGTTGTAGTAGAGTAGCTCTCCCTTAGAGCAGATTTCCCTTTCTTCCATCAAGAAACCAAGATTCTTCTGAATCCATAGAAGCCTGGCTTGAAAACCCCAGTGGCATCTCACCAGCTGAACTGTGAAAAAAGGCGGAACCATTACTGTTACTTATGTATACAACACTGACACCTCCAAGTTTGTACGAACCCCGGGTTGATAAAGTAAAGCTGGTAGCCCAGGAGTTGCAACATTCTTGGTACAATACTAGTGCTCATCACAAACCTCCATTACTATGCATAATGTTTGCATGCCACCTCCCTAACTAGATAGGAGTGAGGTCCTTGTCACATGAAGACACCAATCTGTAAAGCCGTCTCTCTTGATAGGTTATTCTAGTTCTGAGTCGAATGATGATTGATCACCCCAACATCCATATTTGCTTGAATATCCCACATCCGCATTTGCATATACATACCCTAATGTAATATGTATTAAGGTTTGCGATATACAATAGAAAAGGGGTATTTATAATGTGCGTGGGGGTGTGAGTTAGGTAAGGGATTTTATTAAATGTTTTAGACTTTAGGATTATATGCGAGGGCTTAAGAAAAATTCTTTATTTCTTTTTTGAATTTTGAGGATAAAGTTAATGGTAAGAAAATAACGGGTTTTAAGCAAGATCTTTAGGTCAAAGTGGATGAAGGGAGCTAGGATAATGTTTAGGTAGGTTAGGAACATCAAAAATATTGTTTTGGATAAGTTAGGTAGTGTGATAAATATCCAAGTATATGTATTACTTGCTAAGTAACTATAAAATCTTTGCTTAAACAAAAATCAAAAGAATGAGAAAGAAAGCACCTATTTGATTGAGAAAATCATGATGATGCCATGTTCGCTTGATTATTATGCCCACATTCTCTAGATGTAATCCTGCACACACACACACACACACACATACACACACATATATATACATATCTTTTCATAGAAGCACCTTTCTTGAAAAATAATATTTACATCATTAGGTGCTTCTATGAAAATATTATTTTTCAAGAAAGGTGCTTCTATGACAAGTATACACCACACACACACACACACACACACACACACACACACCACACACAATATAATATATATATATATATATATATATATAATAAATATATACACTTGAGCAAGTTTTCACCACCAATCTTTTTCTTCTTCTCTCTCTCTCTCTTTTTATTAAGTAGGACTTGAAAATCAAAGGGTCATAAGAGAGGATGGATTGTCCATTCTATATGAATTCTAGATCATATTGCTTCATTAATTCCTTAATAAATTCCTCCTTATATTTGGGCTTCTGATATAGCTTTAGTCGATGTCCATTGGCTACCAATGGTGCCCATGCATCATCAATATTACAAAGCCATATAAACCCATTTCCAAATATGGTTTCAACTCCATATAGTCCGAGTATAAAACTTTCCTTTGAAATCTTTATGTCTTGAATCAAACAAAACGGCCCAGTATCCTTCTTTAAACAATTTCTTCTTGATGAATTTAACATGCCATTTAGCTCATTGTTGTAGAATAATATTTATTTGTTGAATGACATCTTGAAGTATTTTGTTAAGCTTGTTAAGTGGTCTAATAGATGCTTTTGAGCCTCAAAGAGGTCCACTTCGGCTTGTAGGGTTGTTCTTACTATCTTAACTTCAAACTCAATAGGGAGGACAACCAACTTCCCATATACCAAATCATAAGGTGCGAAATCGATGGCATTCTTATAGGTGACCCTGTAGGCCCACAAAGTTTATGGAATATTTTTAGCCTTGTCTTTATGATGGTGTTGTATTGTCTTTGTCAAGGTAGCATCCAAAACTTTATTGGTGACTTCCACCTGTCCATTCGTCCGAGATTGGTATGGAGTGGACATTTGGTGTTTGATTTTAAATTTATCCATGATGGATTGGACCAATTTAGAAGTTAATTGAGTCCCTTGATCGGTGAAAATCTCTCATGGTACGCCAAAATGGACAAAGATTTCTTAATATATGAAATGGACCACTGCCTATTTTGTTTCCTTTGGTAGAGCTTTGGATTTAACCCACTTAGTTACATAGTGAGTGCATACCATAATGTATTACTTTTGTCTTGATGGTGGGTTTATTGGCCCTACAAAGTCAAAGGCCCATTTTTCAAAAGGATTTATCATAACTTGGGGTTGTAGTGGAATTTCATCATTTTGTGTTGGCCTCCCATTCTTTGACACTTATCATAGATTCTAACATAATTTTTAGCCTCCTTGAAATTTTTTTGCCAATAATACTCTTGTTGCAGAACTTTTTTCGCAATCCTTTTATCAACAAAGTGGCCCCCACAAGGATCATCACAACATGCTTTTAGGGTGCCATATATTTCATCCTCCAAACTACATCACTGAATTATATGATCAAGTCTAGTTCAAAACAAGTACCCTTGAATCAAAGAGTACATAACATTGTTTCTAACAACGTTCCACCACTATCTAGGCAACAAGTGTCGTGGGAGTTTACCTACACCCAAATAATGATCAATATATGCAAACCAAGGCGTATTAGTAGAATGGTAAAACAAATTTTCATCAGGGAAAACATCTTCTATAGGATTAGACTTATCAGTATGATGAAGTTGAGATAAGAAATCAACAACAACATTCTCCTTCCTTGGTTTATCAATAACGGTAATATCAAATTATTGTAGGAGGAGAAGCCACCTAGTCGTTCTACCATGTGTAGGTTTTATTCATAAGATATGGAAGAGTGATCAATATGCACGAGTATATGATACCTAGTAATATAGTGACAAAATTTCTTTATGGCATGAACCATGACAAGGAATTCATTTTTGGTTACTATGCAATTCAGTTCCTCCAGGGTCAATATTTTACTAATGTAATAAATGAGATAAGGTTCTTGTTCCTCTTTATTACCTAACACAACTCCAATGGCTATACTTGAGGCATTGGTGTGAATATGGAAGGGTAAGGGCCAATTAGGACCTTGCAAAATAAGGGGCAGAAGATAATTTTTCTTTAAGGGAATTGAAGGATAATTTACATTGATCATTCCAATGGAATTATGTAGTTTTTGTTAAAAGGCAAAATAATGGGGAAACTACCTTTGTGAAATTTTCTATAAACCTTTGGTAGTATCTTGCATAACCTAAAAAATTGTAGACATCCTTTTTTGTGGTTGGGGTTGATAGCTTAAAGATTAGCTCTATTTTGGTAGGATCCACAAGAATTCCTTTAGGAGATATATGGTGCCCTAACACGATCCCTTCTATGAGAAGCATCTGACATTTCTAATTACTAAGATAGAGATTGGTTTCTTGACACTGAATTAGCACCTTTTCAAGATTTTTCAAGGCTTCCTCAAAAGTTTCACCATATAACATAACCATTAGTTAAGTCATAACATTTCATGAGAACAACTCGTTAAGAAGTTGTTGGAACATTACATAATCTGAACGAGAGTATTGGGTAAGCATAAGTCCCCTAGGGGAAAGTGAAAGTGGTTTTCTCCTGATCTTCAAGGACTACTTGAATCTGGTTGTAGCCACTGAATCAATCAAGGAAGGAGAAAAAATTCTTCCCTTCTAAAGTATCTAAGACTTGACCAATGAAGGGCAGAGGAAAATAGCCTTTTAGGGTGGCCTTATTCAACTCTTGATAAAATACACCCCTACCACTTTCCATTCTTTTTAGGGATGATAATCAGGGGATTAACCCATTTTCTATCATAATTTGGATAGGTAAAACCTACATTTAACAATTTCCGTAACTCATTTTAACTATACTCCTTGAGGTTAGATTCAACCTCCTTTGGGGTTTCGTAATAGGTTGAGAGTGCTCTTTTTTATAAATATGGTGGGTACACAAATTAGGAGAGATCCCTTTCATATCAATATAATCCCAGGCAAAACCATCTCTACCAACAAATTTTGTTGTGAGGGTTGCAACTGAGCATTAATATTTAGAGTCTTTACAGGATAAATTTTGAAAACTTTAGTTCAATATTCTACAATATCAAATAAAGCTAACATATTCAATATTGTGCTAGCTTAATGGGTGAAAATGTCTCCTATGATTGTTTCCCTAAAACTAGATAAAGTGATAGATTGATGTCGATATAGGGCTGTGTTATAAAGGTACAAATTAAACCATCCTTGGTATGTTTTTTGAAAATTGAGGCTTGATCAAGGGTCAAGAGAAATTGGGAAGATTATTTGTCACTATCTTCAAACCAGAGGGGGTTCTTAGAAACCAAGAAGGGTTTAGCAAGAGGATAAAGAGCAATATTTTTAGCATAATTCTTATGGGAAATAGTCATATCTCCAAACCTACATTTGATGTAAGCATTTGTTGTGGTTAGCCGAGGCATTCCAAGGATTAAAGGGTAGCCCCCAAGATTAGCCTTAGGTTGGAGGATCATAACATTGACTAGATATTCCCATGAGTCTATGGAAACAACAATGTCTTCCATTATTCCTTCTGGATTTATGGTATACCTATCAGCCATTTGAAGAATGGTTGGGGTAGATCAAAGGCTAGGCAACTTGAGTTTCTCCATAGTCTCTTTGGTCATGACATTTATAAATGTCCCTAAGTCTATCAAGGTATTGACTAGAGGGGTATTATTAATATTAAAAATAACGATGGGGGTCCCAATATCCCCATACTTTGTTGTAAATACTTTACCTAGCATTAGGTTTTCCAATTTCCTAATCACACGCATTGTCTTGGGATCTTTGTTCTTCCTTAGTTTCTTTAATAAAATTTATCAGAATACCTTTGCGTAGATAGGGACATCCTTAATAGCTTGGAACAACATAATATTTACACATATATTCCTTAGTTCTCCTAAGAAATCAAATTCAGGTTGTACAAGATTTTTGAGACATAGTCTCTTTGGATAAGGATTAGGATCAAGCTCATTTTAGGAGAATGTGCTTTTGAGATACCTTGACCATTTGATGAAAGCAATGTTGGCTATTGCGGGTTATCCTCTTCATCTTGGTTTTTAATAACAAGAGAGGTTTGATTTTGAATGACCTTCTGAGAGTGTAAATGAATGTTTTTACAACCCATGGATGAAAGAGGATAAGTAGCAAAAGGAGATAGTTCAACATTGTAGGTGGGATGGACTACTTTATTATTGGGATTAGCAATAGGCTTAACAGAAAATTGATGCCTATGTTGAGTTTGGGTGGGTTGGTTGGAAGGCAACTAGAGTTGTTGCAGTGGTGGTTGAGGTGTAACTTGTGGTATAATATTTCCAAAAGAGGAAGGTCCTCTCCAACATGGGGTCCATCCTTGACCTTGTATATGAGGGGGCCAATGTGGCCAAAGTACATGAGGGTATTATCAAAAAGTAGGATTAAAATAATGGGAAGGATATCGAGACATAGGCCCAGATGTTTGAGGAGGCCATGGTTTCTTTTGAGCCACAAAACAAATCTATTCAGATTCCTCATTTGCTTCTTGAAACATGGCCTTGAGCCTTGGTAGAGAAGGAAATTCCTAAGTGGAATTTTTTTTTTCACATATGTTACATGCTTCTATATTATTCAAAGGGAAATCCCTAAGTGGCTGCTTCTTACGAAATTCAGAACAAAATATACCCAAATCTAATTCAACCTCTTCCTTCTTTGTTTTGGCTTGCAGGGTATCTAGTTGTGAGCTAAGTGTGCTAAGAATATTAGTTTTAAGATTACCTAGTAGATTCCATAGCTCAACCTTAGTTTTCCCTACTCCATTTTTCCTACTAATTTGAGATATCATATCTCGAGGGCTCTTCCCATACTTTCTTTACACAAGTCAAAAATATCCTCATAAGACAATTGAGAAACATCTCCTGCTCCCATGAAGTTTAAAGTTTCCAAGCAGACTTCTTGTATACCCTTAAGGAAAAGGATACGTAAGGTTTCTTGGTATAGAGTGTTTTTCCTTGTTCTTTGCAAGTTGTACTATGATCTTTCTACATAGTCTTCCAAACTCTCTTCATCTAGTTGGGACACCTTGAATATTTCTTCCTTAATATCAAAGTTTGCAATGGTCCTAGTATTTATTTAAAATTTCTTCTTCATGTCATCCCAAGTTCGAATAGAATTTCCCCCTAATCCCATAAACCAACGAAGAGCTACATCTTTTAATGTCGTAGGAAATAGTTTAAATTTCTAAGCATCAAAGTAGGCATAGCTACAATATAGAACATCAAAATCAATGAGGAAAGTATCACGGTCTTCCTTAGACAAGTCATGAAAGTTTGGAAGGGTGGAGAGAGTGATGCCTTTCATTTAAACTATTGCATCAGGCTCTTGGATGGGGAACTTGAAAGTAACATGTCCTTGTTGCTTGGGCCCATTGACTTCTTCAACAACCATATTTTCCCTTCTTGGAGACTCAAGGTCCTAGATTTTATTAGACCCTTCAAAACTTTATGGGTCTTCTTCAAACTGGGTTTCTCCCCTCTTTGGTATCTCTCCTTTTGGTGGTTTCTCTATCATGGTATTTTGAACAAAAGTCGTTTTCAAAGGATTTACCTTCCCACTTTCTAGAAAGTTAGTGTGAGTGGTTCCTACTGCATTGCGTGTTAGGGTTTTGAAAGACTTTTTATTTTTCCTACCTATGATGTTTTTAATGCATTTATCATGATATTGTGCAAAAGATAAAGGGAACTGTTGATGCCTCAAAAATCGTTGCATCAACATCAGGGAAAACCACCCGGTCTGGACCTTAATGCAGCTCCTTTTCCGTTTGGTATGGTGGCTCCGACTGGAGATAATGGGACCAGTTTCCCAATAATGAATAAAAAGGGGATGGATAAGTGACTGGTTTTCTAATAAGTGATAATGGATGGATGATTTAATCTAAAAAGCGAAAATACAAATAACTATTCTATCCCGGGAAATTTCTATTCTTAAGTGCAACATTTGATAATCTGTGTTCATAAATAAGCATATCGATGACTCTGTCTAATAAACATAGACATTCATTCATATAATAATTGCTTTGTTCAAATAGTTGAACAATAATAAAACATTGTTACACTTGTCTTTTATATATTACTGATACATGTATGACTAAAAGAAAAGCATCCTATAAACATCCAATAGTGGAAAATATAAAGAATGCTGTTGAAACACATGCATATATTCAATAATAGCAAGACTAATCAAATAACAATTCACATAAAAAGAATGAATTCAGAACATAGATACTAGTACCATATGTGTTGCAAATCATTCCCAACATCAATCGCAATTCGAAGTCCTTCTTTCAACTCATAGATACTTTTAAATAAAGGCAGTAGTGCACATCCACATAAAAGCTTCGTTGTAAAAAATTGGAATAATTGGTCCAGTCTTTATAAAAAATATACCTAAAGTATAGTAGTGCAACTTCAAGTTTGAGTCTTATACAAAAACTGAGGACCCTTTCTAAATGCATGAAAGGGTCTATAAATACTTAATTAAACTTAACTAACTACAAAATTAAAATGCTATTTAATTGGTATAACTTGATCTTGAATATCTTCTCCATAGCAATTTGCTAGTCGACAGCATGAATCATCACTCTGGCTGTTTTCCCTTTGATCTGAGTTGGCATATCGCTAGCATCGGTTCCACTTCTTGAGGGCGGCTGAGACGAGAATGGAGCTGAGCCGAGTATGTGGCATCATGTATATCGGGAATGATACACCCAATTGCACCTGTTAGACACTTGATGGCGGCTCTCTGGCTATATGGTTTTACTAGGAACAACCAATAGGTGTCCCAAGTTAAACTTTGAATACCTGTAATCAACCTTCCATTCTTTTCCAGCTCCTGATAACATGATTGCTCCAATGTTTTAGCCGACAACAATTTACCTGGTGTACATTGAGAGATCATATTAGATAAATAGAGAGTATTGATAATTAATTCAATCAAATTACTTGTGGATAATTTGCATCTAGAAACTTCTCTCTCTGCCTTCATCAACTAGGACTGCCATTCCAAGAATAGGATTTCTTTATGTGATTCTAGGATTTTAGGCAAATTTGCTGCCTGTCCCTCACTGGTGTCTTGCCAAGTAAGAAAATTTGTTAAGGTCTCATCGGCTTGCTCTAAGTCCTGTCTAACATCAATTGATTTATCGATTATTGATGCTGTGATATCACAAAGGGGTTCAACTTGAGAAATTTTATGACACAATAGTCTTATTTGTGTTACCAGTGCCTTATTAATCTGTAGCGCTTCTGTCATGAAATCAGCAGGCCGCGGAAGACTCTTGAACTTCTCTATTTGAAGTGATAATTGAGCAATTTTCTCATCTTTTGTCTTCACCATTAGTTCATTCATTGTCTTCAATTTTGCCAACGCTTCCGATAATTCTTTTTGCCTTTGAATCGCGCTTGAATCTACCCTCTGTTTTTCTTCAAGTAGCTGCTTATTCAGTTGATTATTTAACTTCTGCTGAGTTGACAATTGTTGTTCTAATTGTTCAGCTTTCTGTTGTGCCTCTGACAGCTATGTTTGTAACAAAATGATTGCCTGGTCTTTTTCTTTTAGCAAATTACTCACTTCCGATGCCTTGTCCATGGTGGCCGCCGAATAGGCTCCAGCATACTGGGACAATTTTGTTAGGTCATCGGAAGGATCGAACTCCTCTTTCCAAACTACGTTGGCTGTCTCTGTTTGTTCGGGGAACAGGAAAGGTTGATCAATCCTTCTCCTTTTCCGCTGTTGCTTTACTACGACCCTGTGTTTTGGGCTGTAAAAGACATCTAATGGAGGTATATCCTCCACCTGCAAAATGATTTGATCTGAAGGATCTTTTGGAATTATTTCTAAGTTTGTACTAGGGGGTAAGTCATTGGTTGCTTCACTTGGAACCTTTTTTGATGCTGTGTCCTGTGTATCTGTCGCTTTGTGTGTATCAGCATCTTTTGAGCTTTCCAGATTGCTTATGATGGAGTCAAATTGCTGCCATTCTTGGAGCAATTTCAGATCAATCTGGGTATCGACATTCACATCCTTGCTGCTCTTATCCTGCTCTTTTTTTTGTTCCTCCTCATGTATTTTCTCTTGCTCTTTCCTTTGTACTTCCTCCTGCTCTTTTCTTTGGACTTCTTCAAAAATTTCTGATGTAGCAGGGGGTTCGTCGGTAAGTCGCTGTTCAGGCTCGCTTGATTGTGTCATCAGGTCAGTAGCTTGTAAATCTAGAGGCAGAGTTTGCAACCTCCGCTCTCTGAGTTTGTGGAATTCTACTAACCCGTTGTCATGATATCTCATTTTAGCTAGTGTTTGAACCTGAAATAATGACTCCGCCGAAGAAAATAGGTCATCAAACTCATCTTCTTTATGTTCAAACTTAGTGAGTTTTGCCTGTTCAAGTACATTATAGACGATTTTTCATGGGTCAAATCGTCTGTTAGGAAGAGTGGCTAGATTCAGTATATTTATCTTTTCTGCTTCTTTCTCTGCATGCTTATAGTCATGCAGAGTGTAAACACCACACCTTAGAGGAAAAGGAGGCCAAACTTGCTTCTTTGAATTCCTCAGAGTCTTGGTTGCTCCTACGGACGTAATCTGATATGCTATGTCTCTAGCCAATAGTTTGTCGAGTATGTACAAGGGAAGAACATGAGGCCTGGCAAGGCTACCAAAAACTCTTATATATGTAAATTTATCCTCTCCAAACCAGTTTCCTAGGGCGGTTAAGTCAATCTCTGCTTGTGAGGAAATCTTTGGAGTAGGCTTGTCAAAAATTGCATAGTAAATGGGCAACATAAAACCATTGCAAACTTGATACAGGTGGTCTTTATAATGGGCTTTCCACAACTTCTGGTGATAGATATGAATCGGCATGGGGTCTTGTGGAGTCCATCTCCACCCCAACACAAGAAATTTGGAGTTAAAACAAAGAGTATCTAAGATGTAGTCACTATAATAAAATGGAGGAATAGACCTATCGGTAATGCAAGTTTTATTTCTGAACTCAAGAATAGCAGTTGCTAACTTATCAGATAATATATTTCCCCAATTGTTATACGGGAATAGTGTCCACACGGATGCTACTATTCCCACTAAGATGTGTGGCTATCTTAGAAACAAACAATCAAAGTCTACTGTTGATTCCTTTTATGAAAATAGATGAGAGGAGAACCAAGAGGGCCAACCTGAGTCTTGCGCTCGATTCCCTCTCCTTCTTGATAGAGTTTTGCTGCCTGCTCTTTGTCTGCTCAGCTTCAAAAGGACCTGTAGAACCACAACGACATACTACTATGCAAGAAACAAGGATCTAAATTAACAAATAATGTAGTATCAGATGTACATTAACCATATACAAGCATATGTAAACAAGTACACCAGGATATGGAAGGAAACAAGAATATCTTTATTCAGATAAAAGTAGCAAGAGGATTACAACCATGAGCAACTCTGACCCAGCATCATCCTCCAGCTAAGAAGCCCTTTTTTCACCTCAAGCAAAGCAAAATCACCCAACACTGTGAATGTACACAAGAATACTAACATCACTTCTCTATAGATTACAAAATTCCAGCCTCTGGATCTCTTTGATGAGGGATCCATATATAGATGATTACAGAGAGGTGAGTCATCTTTTGGGATCTTGATTAGTGTCTTCTCTCCGATAGTTCCTGCTTCCACTTGGAGAATGAAGATCTCTTACTCATCCCAGGTCGAAAATGGAGTGGCAAGTGTCAGAGGGGAAGCTTCTAGAAGATTCCATGATCTTCCACCTCACATTTTGGTCCCTGCCATTTGTCCATTCCCGACCATCGCACCCTACAGAGGAGCCAAACAGTATGCATCGCACCCTCTGCATGGAGCTTTCAGTATGGTCCAGTTTTGACCATTTATGAGCAGTTTTCAGTGGAGAACTTCTGGGAGATGATGTAATCAATTGACCTTGTTCCTTGTTCCTTTAGGCAGTGAAGCGACCTTTTTAGGGACTTAAGAGCCCTCAGTTTATGGACATTTGTGATTGGGGTTGAAGTGCCCAAAAATGTCTATAACAGTTGCCCCCTAAAGCATGAGGTCGTTAATCGTCTTTGATGTTGGGTGAAATGCTTTACTATGAGGATATGAAGTTTTTCTGAGCTGGGAGGTGACCTGTAATAAGATACAATACAATACATAATATGACAACATTTTTTCATGATCTAGCTGAGGCAGGCATTCCCATGCTCAGCTTTATAAACTCATTTTCATGTACATGGGACAGACGATCGTCTGTGTTACAGACTAATGATATGGACACATCATCCTTTGATTTGGATGATTATCTGTTCGACAATGATGTACACTGGATGTTTTTATATTCCTGAATATATCGCAGCCCGGATGGATGAAACTAGATCCGGGGTCTTCAAACTCGGGCAATCTTCACTAGGAGTACAAGTCGATCCATGTGAAAAATGCTTTGGAGTCGAACATGGAAAGACATCGCCTGATTACCAGCCAATGATGTAAGCTGTTAACAGGCGCAAGAGGAATCACCAATAATGACAATGACCCTCAAGGTACTACAGTACAATCTACGTGGTGTGAAAAAGGGACTTGGCGTCGAAAACCACGCAAAATCTCTCGGTCGAAGGTCATCAATGTCAACCTGTCGCCGAAAGTGAGAAGCTTGCCATTGAGGCATGCAAGCTTCAAAGTACTGAAAGGTTTGTCCATAAGTCAACTTCTTGGATAATGAGCTGATGTCGACAAGAAGTGACCCATTGCAGGAGGGCCTTAATGAATCCCACATCAATGACACGGAACGAAGTAAATGATTTTTGAGGTGAAAATAAACTGATGATATGGGGGTTCAGGGTGGCGGTCGTGAAGGAATGAAGCATGAATGAATTGCAGTGGGTGAGACTCAGGTGAATTGTCTGAATGACTTCTCTTGAACATATCGGCGGCATTGACGATGGATTGGTAGCGTTAACCCCAGAGATGGATGGTGTGATGGACCAATGGTGAGGACCAGTGAATGGAACAACCCAACCCGGCATAGATGCGGAAGGAAAGTGTCATGTTCAAGAGCGACTTGCTATCAATAGAGTTTCTTCTTGTTTTCTTCCCAATTTTCCCCAGTCATTACTGACCAGTACCTCTTTATTTTTGTCAAGCTTTAGGAGGATAACATATGCTTGTTCTATAATCCGCCCTTCGGGCGAACCTGTCGCTATATTTTAGCGAGCCTAGCGACAGTGAAACTCGTTCTCATCCTGTTGGATGAGTTTGTCGCTATTTAGTTTAACGAGTTTAAAGACAAAGATAACTTAGCTTTCAATTTTAGAGAGTCTAAAAGAAACAGAAAGAAGACTCTGAAGATTCTTTATCGTTGTATAATCCCTTAAGTCTGAAAAAGCGTAAAATAATACAAAAAGGATGAATTTTCGATAGTTTTAACGAGCCGAACAAGACAAGCGCTCAATCTTTTTGTGTAATAATCCCTTAGGTCCAAAAATATTAAAATCTAGAGGAGGGATAGCACTTCCGATGCCTTTAACGAGCCGGAGAGGCTAATCGCTCGACAATATTTTCATATTTTACAAGTCAGGTGAAAAGAGCTAAAGAAGACTCGTTTTCGAGGAACGAGTGATGGTTTCGGGTAGCAGCTGATTCCAGGTAAAGTTTGGAATTTTCCAATCACGACAGAGTTACAAGGATGGCTAGCAGAATCACTCTTCGCAAATGTTCCTCGAAGGGGTAAACAATCATGTGGGGGTGAATGATCGGCTAAAACAGAGTGGAGGTGATGGTGAGAACACGACCAAGGCTCAAAAGCTGGCGATAAGGCATTCACAATGGTTATTTACCCGTTCATTTTTTAATAAGCTTAAACGCGGGGAGAAACACTTGCTCATGACTTACGTTTATCTTTTAACGAGCATGAACTATGAGCTAAAACTGCTCGTGGAGAGTTTATTTTTTAATGAGCTTGAACTCTGTGACAACATTGCTCACTAGTCGTATGATGAAAATGTCTCATTTCGAGATGCTATTTTGAGGTGGCTTACATCTCTAAAGCTTTGCCACAAATCCTTTCTTTATGCAAGTTAGGAAACGACTAGCCTTACGGGTTTAAAGGGTTAGAGGTCCTACAAATTTTAAAAATAAATAGGCGCTCTTCACTTGCATGCGGAAAGGTTTGCATGCCCCCAGGTATAGCGAAGTAGAGTTTCGAGGTTACCCCTCAATTTGCAGACAAAACATTTGTTTTATCGGGAAAGGCCTACCTTCTAACGGAGGTATCTTATCCGGTCTAATCCCTTTTCCTATACATATGGGTATTGGACTAGTCATATATCCTTCGCCAAAACCTACCCTATACCCAGAGTTTTCCTGCCGAAGCAGACCAGGGTACATGCCCCCTGGTTTTCAGTCACATCTTCCTGAATCACTCGCGCTCATCACGTGGACGGACTGGAGACTGATGAGACATTTCTTGCGTGAAAAGACCATTTAGGTATGGCATTTGACTATTTGCGATGTGTGAGCCAGGGAATGACATTTGGTCTACGAGCTTGACCATTCTGCCTTCGTGCGGAAAACACATTACTCTAAATAGTGAGGAGATGATGGCTCCCATGCGATAAATATAGTCGCGTCCAAGGAGTAGATTGTAATCTAAAGGTCCTTGAACTACCATAATGTTCATGTGAACAGTTTTCCTTCTCAAAGTAATGGGCACATTTGGAAGGATCCCTAAAGGTCGACTGGTTCCTTTGTCGAAGCCTATTAGATTTCTCATTTCAGGCAAAAGCGATGGCGAACCAAGTGCTTTCCAAGCAGTTGAGGAAAGGATACTCACAGAAGCCCCTTCATCGATGATGGTACCAACCATGACCATTCTGTAAGCTTGTACAATAATTCTGAATGGTACGCTGGCTGGTAAACGGGGTCTGCCTAGTAGGTTCCTGTCGAAGGAAACCACTAGGTTGCTTGGTGGTGGGACTGAATAGACGGCCGGGTAGGACTCTGATGAACTTCCTTCCTGCGGTAAAGGAATGGGAGGACTACCCCCAATCTCATCAGAGTCGGTGTTGATGAAAAGAATTTGAATGGTGTCGCTCTCTTTCTCTTCAGTGATGGTATTGTTCGAAGATGAACACTCTGAAGGCAATACCGGGTCAACTGCCGTACCGACCCTTTGACTTTCGTCTGGTATGGGTTCCGAAGGTTCATTTTCAACGATAGGTGCTTCGGCTGACCACAAACATGGGCCAGCCAGATTTTCAACCGGTGGAGGAGTCGGCAAGAGTTTTTGATATCCAGGAGGAAGTCGTAACGGTGAAACCGAACGACTATCTAAAACTCTTTTAGCCTCTTCAAGGAAGGGACAACGGTGGACGACGTGATTTCCTTCACACAACTTACAAGGAAGTTTAGGATTCCTTTTCTGTCCATGTGCTTCACTTTCACTGGTTGACGATGAGCACTCAACATGATCGCCAGAGGTTGATGCTACCGGGTGGTGCAAACGAGGAGACCAGTCCCTTAAGATCTGAGGGATGCAGGGACAATCTCGGTGATAGTGGTCTCCATTGCAAATGACGCAAGGAGATTTAGGTTTTGACTGTGCGGTGTGTGGATTTTTGCTAGACAATACTTGGTTGTTCCCTTTCGATTTTGGTTCCTTTTTCTCTTTCTGCTTCTTCTTCTTCTCAGTTACTTGACTTTTAGCTTTATCAGCTTTGCCAAGCGAAGAGGAAGGAGAAGAAGGTGAATCAGATGAAGTAGAAGGAGTGTCATCTAGTTGCTGGTTAGACTGTTCAGGAATTGTGGGATTCTAAACGACAGAGTAAGACAAGAGACAGACTGGCAAGCCAATTGTCAATCCTAGAAGTGACAAAGTGGCCATATGGGGTGGACCAACATCTCCCCAAGATAGGAAGGGACTAGGATTTCCTTCACGGGGAAATCCTTAGTTGGTAGACTCCATTTTCTCAACCTGAAGATCAACGGGGGAATTTGTGACGTTATTCCGATTTAAAAAAAAATTTAGATGCTTGGACACAACTTGTTTTTTCAATTTTAAAGAGTTGAGAAAAAACAAAAGATGACTCTAGTCACCTTCAATTTTTATTGAGCTTGAAGTGACAAGCGCTTAGAGGACCTTTTCCGTTAAGGAGTCTGAAAAGGAGCAAAATGGACTTCTCTGGAGATCTAGGCAAAGAGGATTACCAAACCAATCGTAAAATAGCAAAATACTTTTTACGGTACGATAGTCAGTCTTCTCGAATGCTGTTTTCAGTGCATTACGATCGATAGGGCGGCAGACACGACTTCCTAAGGATAAAGGATGCAGCCTATAGTGGGAGCACAAGTCCGTACTGGCACTTATCGTCTCAGAGTGGAGGAATCACCCAACCAACATTGAAAGCAACAGTTACCAAGCTTTACGACACTGGAATACGTCTCTAGCCTAGACCTCTAGATGTTGCGTTAAGTTCCAAAGCATTGTTAGATTCATTGAGATTTATTTTAAGTTGATCTTGCTTAGTAGTTTGCCTTTCAGGTTCACCACGTGATGTATGTATAATTCCTAAATGCAGTCTAAGATGATAAACAGACGTTTTATCTTCTTTCAGCAATGAAAATCCTAGCTACTAAGGGGAAGAA
>APFE031210457.1:26301-54097 GCA_000404065.3 Pinus taeda | reverse complement strand
TATTCAGAGAGTAATGTTCACTTGCCTCTTCGAGGGGGCAACCTCCAATAGAGCAGGGAGTTTCTATCCTTTATATATGACTCCTACGTGCAATACCACGTGCCAATACCGTGTATTAATAATACCATCTATCTAATACTACGACCCATTTGCAACTAACTGTGGTTCCGTTATTAATTACGGATTAACCACTTACAATTATTAATATGGGCTTTATTGACTCTTGACTATGACGTGGTCCCATTGCATAGATAAGGGGGTTAGGGTGGGACCCTAACACTTTGCTAGTGGTTTCAAAGGTTGGTCTTTGTGTATTCAAGTTGTCCTAAGTATGTAAACACTAATCACACTCATACAAAAAGTTTTGAGTGTTGTCGCACAAGTGTCATCACGGTCATCCTAAAGTCTATCTTAAGTGTTGCACTTGTCTCTTCTTGTTATGAGATAGACACACAAAGGGTAATTCTTTGTCTTGTTGTTCCTATGGTCTAGGTTGTTGTATCATCGAAGTATGCTAATTGTGCGATCATAAGTTCAAGTTCTTCATGAGTTCATCTTCATCCTACACTTAGCCATTTTTCTGAAACACTGCCCAATTGGGCAACTCAGCTTCACTGGACCCCGACTGACCTACGCACTTTGTAGTCTCAACCCTCAATGATGCAACCTTGTTGCCTAGTGTCCTCATTTAGCCGGATCTCACTGGCCTCATGAACTACGTAGATCTATCCTCCAGGTCTCTATGCTGCCAGTCCTCCTTGTCTCTGAAAACTAAATAGATTTATCTCCTAGGGTCCCATCCCACATTAGTCATTGACTATCTCAACTACATAATCCTAACTCCCAGTGGCCATTGTGTAATTTTACCCCCCAATGAGGTGTGTGCTAAGAAGTTCTTTAGTCAAGCCTGAGCTATGCTCTGTGTAGTCTCAGTGATCAACCTCTCTCCCTGTCACCTGGAACTATGCAATGCTGAGTTCTTGGGCCCTATTTCCTAGCCTGAAACCTGTCATGGGATTAGTTCATGGATAACAATGTATCATCTTAGACTAGGGAGTTTTTGGATTGCTGTCATCCCATCATGAGTGAATTGCAGGAACAAGTACACTGTCAAATCGTGGCGAGATGATGAAGAAGGATAAGAAGAGTAAACATGCCTAAAGACACACTTGCAACTGCATAGACAAGGGAACCTATCAAGAGCAAGCAAAAGGAACACATGTATGCAACCACCTCTCAAGACCAAAGATCATTGAATACCTCACATAATCAGCTATGTGGAGGAGAAGAGAAATCATATCCAAGAACATATCTATCACTCAACAACAACAACGGCTTGACATTGCCACATCATCAAGCTAGTCCATGTCAATAGTGTCATGAGTTGTCAAAGGCCACATCACTATTATGGGCCATGTATATGGTAAATCAAATGTATTGTAAAGTGGAAGTCTAATGGACACACATGAATATGAAGAGTCATGTTAGTTGAAAGGTCATAGGAAGTTGAATAGTCATAAGGGTAGTCAAAGAGTCACAAGGGGCAAGCATCACCCCTTGGTAATATATACCTCCTCATTGTATGAGCAAAGGAATTCTCACCTTGGCTCCTCTTGTAAACCATACATAGTTCAATCAGTTCTTTAAGGAGTAAGGAGTGGCTCCAATATCTCACTATTGGGGCTAGTGATGTACACTGTAAATATGTGTCTTGGAACTTTTTCTTAATTACAAAAGCCTTTTCAGGCCAACTCATTTCCATGCATGAATTATGGATGTTAGACTATTCTATGAGCATTTGTATTTCATGTTTGCTTTCACATTTACTAATATAGTTGAACTATCTTGGTTGTTTTAGTGCTTATCTTGTTGGGAATGTGCTGTAATGGTTGTTAATGTTGTCTCATCCTTGTGGATTATTCCACGGGATACTAGACAATCCTTTCCTTACATATTAGTTATAATGATCGTCACATTCACTGTGGAGTATTTTGCTGGATGGTAGATGAATCTTCTCTTGTTCATTGGTTTTAATGACTGTTGAGTCTACTGTGGACTATTCCATTGGATGTTGGACATGCATTTCTGGCTTATGTGTATCTATTCCTAAGTGGTACTATTATCTCTCACTTAGAGGATCACTTTTCCCCCCTTTTGCAATAACAAAACCTAGATACAGTTTTGTTGCACACTCACCAGGCACACTCAAACTACTTTTTGAAGATACCATTACATCACTCTCTTGTGTTGACAGTTAGAGCTGAGGCAAACCTTTAAGTATTTGGCAACCAGGCCATTATATCGGATGAGACTCCTACCCCAAATGATGTGAGGTCTGATTGGGACTTCATACCGAGGAGTGTAGGTTTTAACCTCGTATAGAGATTACTTGCATACAAACTCTAAAAATAGAAAATAAACAATGGCGAGAGAATAAAACATAAAACAGATATACACAAAGATTTTCCACTGGAACCCAAAATCGAGACTACTAGATTGATTTTTCATTATATTCATTTCAATATATATATATATATATTAATATATATATATATTATATATATATATATATATTATATATATATATATATATATATATACATGCTGAAGCATCCATAAACCCCAATCGATTAACCCTGGATTAGAATATAACCGTAGTTCCCTTGACCGGATCTACAAAATACCATGGACTGAAAAATGTCATGCCCAAAACCATGTGCGAAATATATGCACAAAATCATAGGTAGGTTCGCCCAATAGGGTCCAATTTTTTTTCCCAGGGTGCTACCTCGGATCCCGTCCAAGGGGACTACCACCCCCCTGCATACCCTTTTATCCTTAGACATATCCCTCACAAAGTGATATTGAAAATCAATGTGCTTTGTCTTTGAATGATAAGCATGGTTTTTTGCCAAGAAAATTGCACTTTGCTTGTCACAGTCTATCCTTATAGCTCACTGTATTAACCCCATACTTGAACACAGTCTCTGCAACCAAACTGCTTCCTTGCATGCATAAGTGGCTGCCATGTATTCAACCTCTATAGTTGAAATTGCCACTACAGGCTGTCTTACTCATCCAATTGATTGCACCTCCAAATAGGTTAAACAAATAACCACTTGTAGATATTCTCTGATCCAAATCTCCATCCTAGTCAGCATCAACAAAGCTAATAGTGTACAAAAAATTGTCAAGTCTTGGTCTTGGAAGCACAAACCATAATCACTAGTGCCACATAAATACCTGAAAACCTGCTTCACTGTTGTCCAATGCTCCTTCCCTAGTTTTTACATAAACCTGCTCAATACTCCCACTGCATGTGCAATGTCTAGTTTAGTAAAGACCATTGCATACATCAGGCTACTGACTGCACGTGCATATGGAACACGGGACATGTCCTCTTCCTCTTCTTGTGCCTTGGGGCATTGTTCAACATATATCTTTACACCTATAGGAATAGGAACCTTCACCGATTTACTATCATTCATATTAAACCTTTGCAGTATTGTCTCGACATACTTCCTCTGGTTTAACCAAAGCTTCCTCTTTTCCCGATCTCATTTAATTTCCATGCCCAAAATATAGTTTGCAGCACCAAGATATTTCATGTCGAATTTGGAGGACGATTGGGTCTTCAAATCTTGGGTAATTTCTTTGTCATTTTCAAACAACAACATATCATCCAAATACAAGACCAGATAAATAACATAGTCACCAATTAATTTACAATACACAAAATGATCTGCTTTACTTCTGGTGAAGCCAAGTCCCTGTATAAATGTATCAAATTTCTGATACCACATCCTTGGTGATTTTTTAACCCATACAGAGAATTTTTTAACTTGCATACCAGTTCTTTCTTACCCTTCAACGCAAATCCTTCAGATTGCTTCATGTAGATCTCTTCTTCCAAATCCCTGTGAAGAAATGTTGTCTTCACATCCATCTGTTCTACCTCAAAATCAAAAGCAACAACAATAGATAAAAGTAATCTAATAGAAGCTACCTTCATAATAGGAGAAAAAATATCACCAAAATCAATTCCTGACACCTGGGAATAACCTTTTTCTACCAACCGAGCTTTGTATTTCTCCACCTTTCCTTCTGCATTCATATTCTTCTTGAACATCCATTTGCTTCCAATGGATTACCTTCCAGCCAACAAGTCCTCCAGATCCCAAGCATCATTTTTGTGCAAAGATGCCATTTCATCAACCATGACCTCTTTGCAAAGTTTTCCATCCTCTGTATCTACTACCCTCACAGTTCTGGGATCATCATAAGTAATAGATAAATAAAAATTTGAACAGAAAGAAGATGGACTATACGTTTATGGCTTCCTTCTTTCTCAAACTAATCTTCTCACAACCAGAGTTTGTGGCTCTTCATCTTTTGATTCCTCTTCTGTTGCAGAGTCTGATTCTTCCTCCTTTAGCTCAAACTCTATCTTCTCAGGTTTCTTTGGTAGGAATTCATGTTTAATAACATATTTCACCTCTCTAAACACCACATCTCAGATGTACACAACCTTCTTTGTTTCTACGTTCCAAAGTTTATAACCTTTTAAACCATCCTTATATCCAATAAAGATGCACTTTTCAGATTTACTATCCAACTTTGTTCCTTTCTCCTTTGGAACATGTACATATGCATCACATACAAATACCCTAAAATGTTGAAGATAAGTTTTCTTACCAGTCCATACCTCTTATGGAGTCTTATCCTCCAACACTGATGAAGGTGATATGTTAACCAAGCAACGTGCAGTCTCCACCGCCTCTGCCCAGAATTCCTGTCCTAACCCGACACCACTGAGCATGCTTCTTGCCCTTTCCATCAACATCTTGTTCATTCTTTCTACAAATCCCTTTTTTTTAGGTGTGTATGGAGTAGTCTACTATTGTGCTATACCACACTTCTTATAGAACTATTCAAATTCCTTCTTGCAAAACTCTCCATCGTTATCTGTCCTCACCACCTTTACCTTCTTCTCTATTTGGTTTTCCACCAGAGCCTTAAATTTTTTAAACCTATCAAAGAGTTCAGATTTCTTCATGAGGAAATACATCCATGTATTCTTTTAGAATTCATCTATAAATGATACATAGCACACATAATTTCCTAGTGATGGAACTGACACAGGTCCAAACACATCACTGTGCACAAGCTATAATATCAATTTCAGCCTCTTACCACCAGAGGGGAAACTCACTTGATTCTGCTTCCCCTATACATAATTTTCACAGAAATCAAAATATAGAGAGCTATTAGACATACCTTATATCATACGATTATCATGAAGTATTCAAAGGCCCTTCTCTCCAATATGTCCAAGCCTTTGATGCCATAGCATGGTCTTTTCTCTAGAGACCACTAGGTTTTCTGCTTCACTTTAGGAACCACAAAACTATTGCACCCATCAATAACAATGCTACCTTGAAGCTTGTACAAAGTTCCACTATGAACTCCCGACATCAATACCAGTTATCCTCGAACCATCTTGCAAGTATCTTTCTCGAACATTGTTACACTTGCATCATCTAGCTTGCTTACAAAAATCAGATTTCTGGCCAATGCAGGAATAGGCAGAACAGATGGAAGTGTTCTAATCCTTCCCCCTTGGAACTTCAACTTGAATTTTCCATGACCAATGATTCTAGCCTTCCTGTCATCCCCTAAGAAGACATCACCACCATCGTATTTCTCATACTCGTAGAAGCATTCTCTATGGGGAGTGAAGTGAAAGGATGCACTTGAATCAATCAGCCATGCCTCATGATCTACATGTGTACTTGAAGAAGAAGCCAAGTACACATCCCCACCTTCATCTAAGGTATTCTTCACCTCTATATAAGGAGCATCATCAGGTCTATTTCCTTTCTCAGGAGCTTTAGATTTACAGTCCCTTTTGTAGTGCCCTTGCTTTTCAATTTCCAGCACATCTTTACAGGTTTTCTTGGAGATTTAGATCTCCCTCTAGATTTAAATCTCCCACTCAAGGAATTATTTTTGTTTATGTTCTGGGACTATCCTTGTACAGACAAGGCATCACTATTATGGCCCTCCATATTTTTTCGTCTTATCTCCTCCAAAAGCAAGGATGAGACTATTTCATCAAACTACAAGGCAATTGCATTGCTACGTATTGCAACAACCAGACGATCCCACAAATCTGGTAGAGAACACAACAAACTGATTCACTTATCTTCATTTGAAATTTTAATATGAACAAATAATAATTGACTTACCATTGAGCATGCTTCTTTCCCTTTCCATAAACGTCTTGTTCATTCTTTCTGCAACTCCCTTTTGTTTAGGTGTGTATGGAGTAGGCTTCTATCGTGCTATACCACACTTCTTATAAAACTATTCAAATTCCTTATTGCAAAACTCTCCATCATTTTCTGTCCTCACCACCTTTACCTTCTTCTCTGTTTGGTTTTCCACCAGAGCCTTAAATTTTTTAAACCTGTCAAAGAGTTCAGATTTCTTCATGAGGAAATACATCCATGTATTCTTTGAGAATTCATCTATGAATGATACATAGTACACATAATTTCATAGTGATGGAACTGACACAGGTCCAAACACATCACTGTGCACAAGCTCTAATATCAATTTCAGCCTCTTACCGCCAGAGGGGAAGCTCACCCGATTCTGCTTCCCATGTACATAATTTTCACAGAAATCAAAATACAGAGAGCTATTAGACATACCTTCTACCATACCATTACCATGGAGTATTCAAAGGCCCTTCTCTCCAATATGTCCAAGCCTTTGATGCCATAGCATGGTCCTTTCTCCAGAGACGACTAGATTTTCTGCTCCACTTTTAGGAACCACAAAACTATTGCACCCATCAATAACAATGCTACCTTGAAGCTTGTACAAAGTTCCAATATGAACTCCCCACATCAATACCAGTGCTCCTCAAGCCATCTTGTAGGTATCTTTCTTGAACATTGTTTTCACACCTGCATCATGTAGCTTGCTTACAAAAATCAGATTTCTGGCCAATGCAGGAATAGGAAGAATAGATGGAAGTGTTCTAATCCTTCCCCCTTGGAACTTCAACTTGAATTTTCCATGACCAACGATTCTAGCCTTCCTGTCATCCCCTAAGAAGACATCACCATCATCGTATTTCTAATACTCATAGAACCACTCTCTATGGGAAGTGAAGTGAAAGGATGCACCTGAGTCAATTGGCCATGCCTCATGATCTACATGTGTACTTGAAGAAGAAGCCAAGTACACATCCCCACCTTCATCTAAGGTATTCTTTGCCTCTATAGAAGGAGCATCATCAGGTCTCTTTCCTTTCTCAGGAGCTTTAAATTTACAGTCCCTTTTGTAGTGCCCTTGCTTTTTGCATTTCCAGTACATCTTTACAGGTTTTCTTGGAGATTTAGATCTCCCACACAAGGACTTAGTTTTGTTTATGTTCTGGGATTGTCCTTGTACAAACAAGGCATCACCATTCTGGCCTTCCATATTTTTCTATCTCATCCCCTCCAAAAGCAAGGATGAGACTATTTCATCAAACTACAAGGCAATTGCATTGCTACGTATTGAAACAACTAGACTATCCCACAAATTTGGTAGAGAACACAACAAACTGATGCACTTATCTTCATCTAAAATTTTAATATCAATAGATAATAATTGACTTACCACAGTATTAAATACGTTCAGATGCTCTGTCATCGAGTCTCCATCTCTCATCCTCAGGTTATACAACTTTTTCATAGGAACAATTTATTCACCAGACTTAGATTGGTACACAGTCCCTAACTTGTCCCACAAAGCCTTCACTGAAGCTTCCCTTGATACATTCAACAATACTAAATCTAAGACAAACGATCACATTGTGCTGTTTGCCTTTCGATCCAAGTTCGCCTAGATTTCAGCTGGCATTGTTGTTGGTTTAGTATCCGAATCTACTGTGATCCATTGATCTTTATCCACCAGCAGATCCTCCATCTCGAGTTTCCACAACTGAAAACTATGACCATTAAATTTCTCGATCTCTATCTTTCCAGTGCTCGCCATCTTCTTTCACCACAAGAATCGATCCCACAGATCTCCCACTGAATAGGGTCTACCACAGGCCCAAGAAAAAACCCATCAGTAGCAAAGTCATCTCGTTGAAGTCAAAACAACTATGATACCAAATGTAGGTTTTAACCCCCCAGCGATTACCTACATATGAATTCTAAAAATAGAAAATAAACAATGGAGAGAGAGAAAAACATATAATAGATATATAGAGAGATTTTCCTTTGGATCCCAAAACTGGGGCTACCAGATTGATTTTTCATTATATTCCTTTCAATGTTACAATAATATATACATGCTGAAGCATCCATAAACCCCAATCCATTAACCCTGGATTAGAACATAACCATAGTTCCCTTGACTGGATCTACAAAATACCATGGACTGAAAAACATCATACCCAAAACCATGTGTGAAATCTATGCACAAAACCATAGGTAGGTCCACCCACCTAATATAGGGTCCAAAATAAATTTCCCGGGGCATTTCCCCAGACCTCGTGCAATGGGGGGTAGCCACCCCCTTGTGCATCGGGTAGTCGTGGAAAGAATATAACACAACCCAATAGGGAGATCCCCTCAATGTTGGCGGGTCCAGCACCATCAACATTTCTAGCACTGGAAGGAGCGTCACCAGTATTATATGGCTGATTGTCCCACTGACCCCACTCATCCATCTTCTAGTCAAGGTAGTAACATCCACTCCCCCCTCCCTACTCGCAACTTTGAAGTTGGTAACTCCTCACCACCCAGGCTTGAAAGTGAAATCCCATACCATCAAATTCGGCCTCTCCACCCCATCACCTATCAATCTGAAAAAGTTGTTGGACTGGTTTCGAGAGTAATCACTCTTCAATATTCTTAAATGAAGAACAAGACCACCCCCATAGGAGTAGTGGTATCCTTTGTTGAAGAAGTGATCCTCGCCACTCTTGAAGAACTAGCAGAGGTTGTTGAAAAGGAAGAGGAGCCTCCACTCTTTCACCAAGGAGAAGGAGATAATCCCTTACTCTCGAGTTCAAATTCCAGCAGAGGAGGTGGAGGGGAGGGAACCGAAGGAGAAGAAGAGGAGGAGGAACCAATAGATTTAGAAGAGGAAGAGGAGGATAACTAAGAAGACAACATGGCAAACCAAAATCTGGATTGGATGACTCAGGGCCCACTGGCACTTCTGGGTGCCTTGCACAAGATGCCAAGACATGCGGAGAAGCTCTTAACGAAATATGACCCTTACAAGATGGTGAAGGTTGAAGATCACTTAGACAATTTTTACGTACATCTACAAACACTTGAGGTATGTTATGATGACGTTGCATGTATACTGTTTCCATGTACCCTGGATGGTAGAGCAGTTGTATGGTACTGCAACCTTCCTCTAAACTCCATACAGAATTAGAGGGCATTCCAAAGGATATGTCTTGAGAAATTTGCTGAAGATAAGACCCCTGTAATGTTACTGAAGGAGTTGGGTAGTCTCAAGATGGAGAAGAAGGAAAAGGTTAAAGATTTCAATAAGAGGTTCAACCGCATCTTGAACAAGTTTTCAGACGACACAAAACCTCATGACTCCATAACCATCGACTACTACACTTCTTCCTTGCTAACCAGTATTGTGCAGTTTGTCAAGCAAACTGTGAGACCAACTATAACATAAAACTATCAAGACGCTATTGTCGTAGAGAAGGACCTGCGTGCTATTGGAGTCATCATAGACAATGAACCCACCAAAGACTCCAAAGACATAGGTAAGAGGTCTCAGGCTTTTGTGAGCAAGGCTAAGGAAAAGGAATTGAATGATCTTGAAAGCCTTAATTGTCTTATCAAGTCCCCGACCACCGAAATGGATGAACTTAAACAAAGGACAAGGGAGAATACCATGACCAACAAGCCCCCTAAGTTCATGTTTAGGAAGAATGTAACTTTCGGAAACAACAACAATCAACCAACAAAATGTATGCAGAGTTCCAATATGGTTGTGAACATTGATAAAATTGGCACAAATTCATATTGCAGGTTCCACACTGAGCATCACTTGGAGAAGACATGCCCACAATGGAACCAAGGCATGAGAAGTTTGGTTGCGTAGTTGTTTGACTTAGTCATGGTTGAGGAACAGGTTGAGCTCGATAATGAAGAAGAAGCTGCTATAGTTGATGAAGCTCCAAGCATTAGGCATGCAGTAAACATGTATCAGTGTGTTCTTGCAGACCATAAAAACCCTACCAATAAGGAGCCCCCAAAGTGATGATCTGACCCAAAAGAAAAGTAACCGATATAACTTGAGAAGTAAGGGGCCGACCACTGTGATTGAGGTGCCAAAAGAAAATTCAAGGAAAACCTATTAAGAAAACTGAGTCCTCCAGCTAACTCAATGCAAAACACTCAGGGCAAGTCCCGAAAGATTGTTCCAACAAAAAGTGTATCCACCAACATTAAAGACAAAACCATTCCACTGGAAACCATAAACCTAGTTTCACCCCCGTATACCTCAGTGAGTCTTCCTGTAGTAAAGTACAACATTGCAGAATACATGAAGAAGGTTCGTGTGAACATCTCCTTATTTGAACTCACAAAAATCATGAGTCAATGAAACATTCTTCTACAAGCACCTGGGAAACATTATGTTGGTAGTGCTACCTCTTTAGACAAGGGATCTAGTAAGTCTCTTGACACCCTTGCATATGTGCTTAATGCACTCCGCATGGAGGCTAACTCACTTTTCCCACCATTTTTGTTAACATTTGAAATATTTAACTTCAGTGTACACAATTTCTTGGTTGATTTTGGTGCATCGGTTAATGTCATGGCACTCTTCGTGGTCAAGAAGATGAATGCTCAATGGAATAAGACAGATGCACAAATCATCCAACTGGACAAAACTTGTGTTCCAATAATTAGTGAACTTAGGGATGTTATCATCCAGTTATCAACTTACATATGAGTTCATCAATGCAACAACATTGTAATTGTGGACATTACAGAAGCATATGGGGTATTTCTAAGCAGAGACTGGTCAAGAAAGTTGCAAGCATACTTTGCCACTGATTGATCACACTTATGGCTTCTGTATAGAGGCAGGAATAATCATATCTGGGTACAATCAGAGAGATACATGAAGCACACCATGACTCCCTTGGATGGGCATAACGAGCTACTAGGTTTCATAGAAATTATTTTCAGTAATTGTTTTGTAGAAACAAAGTTGGGTTGTTACATTGTAGAGCCATCCCCAGTTCCACTAGACACATAGTTGGGCCTCCTTCCATGTCCAACTGACGATAATGAACTTTGTATAGTAAGCAGTAGTAATAGTATTAGTAGACCTTGTACAGATGATATGTGGACCATGTACTTTGATGGATCCAAGACATAAGAGGACTCTAGAGTTCATTGTAGTTTAATAGACTCGTTGCAGAGAAAACGCTTAACCTCTATTCACTTGGAATTTGAGTGCACGAACAACACCGCAAAGTATGAAACACTCATCTTGGGCTTACAAAAATCCATTGGCCGCAATTTTGTTGTCCTGAAAGTGGTAGGTGACTCTGAAATCGTGGTGCATTAGGTACGTAACATTATACATTGTGTGTCACCTCGTCTTAAGAGTTATCAACAAGCGGTATGGTGACTCATCCCTCATTTCCAAGTTTTCAATATTACATCAGTACCAAGAATGCGTAATGCGGCTGTGGATGCCTTGGTAAACACAACTACTAGGATGTTATCGTTAAGGGATGAATTTACTATTGAAATTTTGTATAAACCTTCCTTCCTAAACAACATAACTAACTTACACATTTTTTATGATGAGCAAATGTTGTAGTGTTTTCTTCTCAAAGATGTATGAAAATAACCCACTTAAGAATGTGGATGAAAAACAGTCTCAAAAATATAAATGGTTACTAAAAATTGTAGATCTGCAACAACTGATAGAAACAAAACCCGCGAAAGCCCTGATCTATGCCACAGTCATAGTTAAACATAAAAAAGAAATAGTAATAACTCCAATCATCCAATGTAAACCAGATACACAAAGAATAGATTTTATTATAACACCTATGAAGGGAACAAATAAATGTTACAACTCCCCCTCTATGGGATGGGTTATTGGCTATCCTCAAACGTCTTCAACTTTTTGATAGAGTCTCTCTCCTCTATAATGTGTAAACTCAACAAATGAAATGTTTGAGCTCAAAGGGAACTCAAATGGAAAAAAAAATGGCAGTGGACAATGAAAATAATCAGAGTTACAACAGTGGGTGCAACAATGAAAATAATCAAAAGTGAATAATCAATGGAAAACCCTTCTATTTATAACAAAATATTGAGTTATCCTCGAATAATGAGCAATAATAAAATATTATTAACCCCATTATTGGGATAACCACTTGGAATATTTTATTATATTTGGCTAGGACGGGAAAAATATTTAAACTTTTATTTAGATATAATAAATAAATAAATGATTTATTTATCATCTCAAGAAATTGGTTAAGGAATAATAAACAAATAATGATTTATTTAATTATTCATAAGGGATTTAGTCAAATTTGACAAGGAATAATAATTAATTAGTGATTAGTTAATTATTCTTAGAGAATTAAGATAATTAATAATTTATCTGTTGATTTTTCATAATTGGGTCAAATATGACAAGGAATAATAATTGAACAATGGTTTAATTAATTATTCGTAGAATAAAATCAAATAAATAGTGATTTATTTAATTATTCTTAATGGGTTTAATTATAAATTACTTAACAAAGGTGGTTTATTAAGTAATTTATCATAGTGAAAGCAATTTTACTATGGTAAAATTTGCTTTACATGGTGTACTTTGATCCATCTAGTAAATTAGGCTAGATGATCAATTTTTTGGTGATAACAAATTTCCCCCCAACGTACAAATGTTAGGAGAAAAATGTATGACCAAATTACGTTGTAAAGACACAATCACTAGACAACATAGTGGAGTCAGAGAGAGAGAGATAGAGAGCATTAAAGCTGAAGCGAAAAAGGATAGGGACAAAGGGGGTGAGATCAATGCAAGTCTCCTTTTACATTGTGGTACCGGACCTCAATGAGGTGGAGGAGGCATACCCATACCCGCTGAGATAAATTAGTACAAAAATAATATTGCGCCCATAAACATAAAACTAAGCAATGAAGTACATGCTGAATGGTACATGACATGCTGGCATAACAAAGCCAAAAAATAATACAATGTATCCCATATATGTAATGCACCTGGAAAAACATGAGCCAAGACTAAATACAATAATATTTGAGTACATGAAATATAATGGCCCTTCCCTCAAAAAATGGGTGGGAGGGAGGGTAGAACAACTGGAGAAGCCCTGTTGAACAGGGAAGGGCTCTGAAAAATTGAATGGATCATCTGAAGGAGACATGCATGCTATGAACATTGCGATTGGTAGGAACTGAACCCATCAACTCTATGGAACTGCATCCGAGGTTGTAGCATAATAGGAATGCATTCGGGCATGTGGGGGGCTACCTGAAGGGCCACCCCCTCATGAGGTCTGAAACATCTCACACATGCCCGGGAATCACTGGTACAATCTGCTGCATCTCTAGACCATCAAGTGTATGAATCACAAACATGAAACAACCAAGTCAAAGGGCAATAATGAGTCCCTCTACTCGATCTGAGGCATCTAACAAGAATGGCAGTTGGAACCAAGATACACCGCCCTCTAGGCTATTCTTCTGGAATAAATTAGTTGATGTCGACAGAATAGGGCCAGTGATAGGTGAGGCAGTGAGGATCCTCAACTAAGGAAAGAGGGAAAATAATAATGTGACTGATGGATTGACACCAGGGACAATGGAAAATGATGGTACTGAGGGAAAACAAATGAATTCCCTTGTTAGATCATAAAGTGCATGGTTGACTTTGCAGCGATTGACTTGACTCTGGAGGGGATGGGGGATAGTATGAGTGGAGGCCAAAATGGGAAACACAGGATGAACGGTATGCAAATATGGATGGAGTAATATGATGTGATATAATGGGATACGAAATAGATTCCATGGATGCAAGTGTGACTCATCGTAGATGCTCTGAACAAGGGTTACTCGATGATGCTGCCACACAGAATAGGCTCGGTGGGGACCATGAAAGCATGAGTAAATTATGATTACTCATGATGAAAATTGATATGTGAGACGACAAGCATTAAGGGAAGGTGGTCCCTAAGGTACAAGCATCGTATATGAAGAAATTCGATTTTGAGAGGTGACAAAGTGACCCTTCTTGGAAAAATGGCTTCCAGGTGAAGTGCCAAATCATAAAAAACAAAGAAAGATCAATTATAGTACTCGATGAGAGCTTTGCAATAGTGTTGACATTTCGTCAAACGGAGCTACGGTTTGTTTGCAATAGGTGATAAAAAAAATGTGGGTTTTTTTATTTATAAAAGGACGTTTTTCCCTCCAATTTGAGAGGAGGAGAAGGCCCTAAATCTTGTGGAGAACGTAGCAAACAAAACTACCATCAGAATCAGGATCTGCGACTTTCAAGAAAGTGGCCTTACTTGTCTAAAGATAGCCTTAATGCTTCTTGGAAAAATGGTTCCTGGTGAAGAATTAAAGGAAGAGGAAAATGAGAATGAACTACTAGAGGAGGTCTAGAATCATCCTCACCCACGAAGCCAAACATGGGGACTATGTGGATATAGAGTAGAATATTTAAAGATATGGTATCAAACATCCACGATATGTGATGTGAATATGGCTTGCCGAAGAGGCTGGTAGGATAAACTATCTAAGGAATGGGAGGATAATCGACCATACCTAGATTCGATGGGATTTAGGCCGAGACTTATGTTAATCAATTGAGAAGATGGCCAAGGGAAAAAAAATCATGTCCCCAAGCATGGGATACTACTCGCAAACATATGTGATGGAGGGGACTGATCTGGTATGCAAAGGTGGGAATGATGCCCCCTAGCAGGAGGCGTTTGTGGAGCGCCATTGTGTTCTGAGTGCTTGAAAAATGGATTCAAGCATCTCAACCCAACTTGGCACCAGATCCTCCAAAGGATGATAATGAGATTTAGGGGCCTATGTGTCCCCCTAGTGTGATATGGGCATAGTGGATGTATTTAGAGTGATGGAATCCAAATATGGGAGGAAGTACGCATGATGGTGCAAATCATTCTAAGGATAATCAAGGGTAGTCATGGCTTCCATGATGTCCTCATCAAAATGGAAGATGGGCAGATGAGAGGAATACTGACTACATGATGCGGTGATGTTACCTAGTGCATCAACCTAAGAGAGAAGGTTCACATATGCGTCATATGGAATGGTAGACGACGGGCTAGTAGATGGAGGATCTACAGATGTTAAGACCTAGGATTTTGTCGAAAGAGGTTCAATAGAAGCGTGCACAAAAACCTTAGAAAGGTTTCCCTGTGAGGAACTCAAGGATGATGATAGGTAAAGGATATGGCCCTCGGTGTTCGTCATCTCAACATCAGGGGGAGGGATCACAATGGTGGGACTAGAGTCCCCCTGTTCTAGTTTACTAGTGGTACCAGAATCCACGGGTAGAGGAGTAGGTGATCCACTACAAGTGGTCTCGTATTCGCGAAGCACCTTAAGGCAATCACAAAAGTCATCAAGACAAGGGCAACAATGGGAGTAGTGATCATGATGATAGCACAAGAAACAAGGGTGATTTGTGCATAACGTTCAGAGTTTCTTGGGTGGACTCGACAAGTTAACATGGACTTCAGGGATATTTGACTTAGGGAACATTTCATGAACCAAAGGTTTGAGATGAGGAATCTTGGGACACTTATTGGTGTCGTGCCCAACAACTTTACACAAAGCGCACGAAGGTGATGGCTTTGGGGCCTTAGGGGCTGGAGGAGCTTGGGGAGCCTTGTCCTTAGGTTATTTCCTTTTAGCTTTGCCCCCTTATCTGGATGCTTTCACAATAGGAATGCATTCTTGTTAAGGTTGTGATGGAACTGAAGCAACGACAGGGGTTGTAGGGACTGGTTGAACCCGGGTCAAAGCATGATAAGGTCTTAGCTGACCAGGTGGAACGCTTGCAGGGGGATCGATGTACCATACTGGGATCCCCATATTCATGTTAGGAAGGACCAATGAAGCCATGACAGGGACAAAAAATACTCCCAGAGGGGAGAATATGAAAGGTATCTGGCCTGCAAGGTAATGTCCCAATGGAATAGCTCCTGGATGGTTGAGACTTGGAGGAACATTTCCTAGTGGAAACATAGGAGAGGCACCCACAAACGAAGGAGGCCCTGTGGGGGTGGATCCAAAGGGCTAAGCTGGGATGGCAACAACAAGGTGCTGAGGAGCTTGCTATTGATTGGATGTACTAGACTACTTTAGAGAAGCCCGTGACGCTTGTAACATGAAAACACTCATAGAGTTAGGGTTTGAGATGAGAGGGGGAGGACTAGGGAAATCACCCAACAATGAGGAATCTTTGTAGACTCCAGGTGAAATGCCGGTGAGAGGAGTTGAAGACTTTTAATCTGACATTGACGAGATAATGGACTCGGGGGAGGTTACAGATGTCGGCTCGTAGTAAGTCAACTGATCAATGGTTACGATCTTCTCTTCATACGGGAAGCACATCTTGTGGAACACTGCAGATGTGAAGACTGACATGGCATATGTGTAACTACGACCTAAGAGAATGTTGTAATCCAAAGGGGAATCAATAAACTCAATGTCGACATGGATAGTCTTGCCTGCAAGAGTCACTAGATAGTTGCGGTACATGCCAAGAGGCTAGGAGGAGTGTCCATCCCAAGCACACAAAGTGATGGTGGAGGGGGACAAATAAGGTGATTTGTGTTGTTTCCAAATGGCAACAGACCTCACACAGGTGGATGCACATTCGTCAATAATGCATCAGGAGATGGTGGCATTACGGTCTTGGACTGGTATCTGGAAAGCAATAGATGAAGGCAATGGGGGATTTTCTGATGTATCAACTGGGAAGACAATCAAACGATCGTTAGAAGGATCTATTGTGCCCAAAGTAGTTAGTAAATATTTCTTTTGAGATGGGCATGACTGGATTACTTCCAACATCGAAATAGCAACAGGTGATTGCACCAAGTCGTCTAATATATTGTATGTATGGGTAGCTCGGTTAGAAGCTGCATTACTACGTAATGGACACTTTGGGATCTTGGGAATGGCCTCAATTTTAGGTTGAGGGATCTGTAACAGACCATTTGGTGTCATAAGAGGCTCAACATATGCTTTGGTTTTGAACTTAGTGGCGGACGAAGCTGATGGCTTGTCATATTAACGTGACCGAGTTTGCAGGTTGATATCGGAGGGATTAACCTCATCAGAATTCATCATAAGGATCTTGTAGTCACCAAGACCAGAAGGTTGAGAGGGATGGGCTTCTTGACTTGGTTGAGGTTGAGCAACAACAAATCCTTGGTGAGGGAAAGGATTTGTAAGCACTATCGGTTGAGATGGTGTAAAATTCTGAGGTGTTTATTGACCTCTAGAAGCTGCTTGAGCTTCCCACATTTGGCACATCTAGGGTAAGAGAGAAAAATCATGTGTATAGTGGCCATGTACACCACAACATGCATAAGGCTTGTTCGTATGAATAACCTTGTTCTGCTTGGGATGGTTGCCTTGTTGCTGGTTGTTGCTATTAGGCTAGTTCCCTAGGGGTTCACTAGGTTGATTAACTTGATTACCTTAGTTACCCTTGTTACCCTTCCCATTATTCTTTTTCTTCAAGTTTTGGGGATTGGTCGCACTCTGTTGCGCAAAAAATTGACCCTAAGGGGGCAGTGGCTAGTGGGGCGGAGGATGCATGGGAGGCTATGGTGCTAATGCTTAAGGGGCTAGAGCACTCGACTGTGCATAAGGAGGAGCAACAATTTGGTAGACAGGTTTGGGCCCTGAAAACATGTTGCTAGTAGGAGGGACATAAGTGTTGGAAGAACTGGTGCCCCCCTGTGGATAGCGATAACTTTGCTGAGTATATGGTGAAGAGTGTGAAAGGGTTCCAATGATACTGTCAGTGGCGTGAGATGCCCCTAGTGCATTGGCACCTCTAGGACGGGGGAGGTCTAGAATGATGTTATAGACATAAACCAGATTGTGCATAAATCAAGTCATATCTCAGAGTGGTTTGGAGAGCTTGTTCCTATGTCTGATGAAAATGGGATGTGACATCTTTGCCAATGGGTGATAAAAGGATCCTAAGAAACCAATATAGGTAGACATGGTCTTCAAAGGGTGGGGCACGACATGTGGTCCGCCTTCTACGCCATTCCTGAACATGATTAGAAGGGTGAGTGGTAGAGGATTGATGGAATGAGGTGAATAGCTCCGTACTAGTGTCGTACCAGAGAGGTAACTAGAAATATGAGAGGAACACTTTAGCAAGCGTCACAAAAATGGAATGAGAACCGGCGGGCTGGTCTACATACCATTTTCCAATGTCTCTAGTGAGCATGCGTTGGAACAACCAAAGATGAATGGAGTCATCAGTAATGGAGTTGGACAAATGCCACATGTGGAAGGAGTGGACATGGTTGGTAGGATCCTCTCCAACATTACCCTCAAACCTTGGGATGTCTGAGGGAAGCTTATTTGGCATAGTAGGCCAACCAACATCGTGGTGTATGGTGTTGTTTATCAACTGGCTAAAATTCGGTAGAGTTAACCCAGCCATAAAAGGGAGCATGGGGGCCGCCGAAATTGTTCTGCTTGATGTGATTACTAGGATAGAACTAGAGCCAAAACCAGGTTGGGTTCCTGCACCAGTTGTGGGTCCAGACATGGTGACAATATGCGGTGAAGGAGGCTCGAAATCAGATGAGAAATCAGATGAACCAGGAGAAGAGTCGGTATGGGGACTCAGAGGGATATGAACTTGAACCTGACAGGGAGGAGTAATATGCCCAAGCAGAAACTGGGGGTGAAGGCCTAATAGTCTTTGCGACAAATGCCTTGGTGGTGCAATGGTGGTAAGACACACATGACACATAAATGGTGAAGGGAGACCAACAATATTCCTTTGTCTTGATGAGGGGATATAAATTTATTATGTTAAGTAATAGCTTGGTAGTGTAAACCAAGCGCCCTTCGCTTAACATGTGCTTGTGTGTGCAAGTGTATTTATTGATTAAGTCCATATCATGTTTGTAAAAAAAGAAAAAAATTACTGAAATTAAACTGAAATTAACAACAAAAAATGAACAACAAAACAATTAAGTAAACCCCACCCAAAATGGGTTTGGAAACACTGTGTTGGTTGGTGGCTAAATCGATGAAAAACACACAAAAAAGGTCAAGAGATATAATTGTCAGTGTGTCTGCGAACAAATGATACTAGGCTACTAGAAAGTGGTGCAGCAACAATAAAAAACTAGAGAGGAAAATCGCTGCAAAAAGATAGGGAGATGGGTGTAAAAACCTAGGGCAACTAATGGGACACTAAGGCTAATGAACAAACAAGTTTTAATATGAAACTATTGATGGTGACAACCTATGTTTATAGATCTGAAACAGAAGGGTACAAATCTGGAAAATATGGTTGAAAGCACTGCAGAAACTCAGACTACTCACTCAACTAAACTCCTCCTATAAAGGTAGAAGTGTACTAGAAGCCCTAGGGGGCTAAATTCCACTTTGACAAGTAAATCAAAGTAGATAAAGGCCTAAGTGGGATGATACAGAGGTCAAACAACCCAACAAACAACTCTCGGAAAAACCCAAAAATAGATCTAATAAAAACCCGAAAACCCTAAAATTGCAGGTACTAACCTGTTTTCAGGTGGGATCACACTTTTTGGGCTGACAGGTGCGCTCTGGATCTAAAGTATAAAACCAGTGGAATCTGTTGTAGTGTTTTCTTCTCAAATATGTATGAAAAGAACCCACTTAAGATTGTGGATGACAAACAATCTCAACAATATAAATGGCTGCTAAACATTGTATATCTGCAACAACTGATGGAAACAAAACCTGCCAAAGCCCTGATCTATGCAACAATCATAGTTAAAAAACAAAAAGAAACAATAATAACTCCAATCATCCAATGGAAACTAGATATACAAAGAATAGATTTTATCAAAACACTTGTGAATGGAACAAATAAATGTTACCAGTCCCCCTCTATGGGATGGGTTCTTGGCAATCCTCAAACGTCTTCAGCTTTTTGATAGAGTGTCTCTCTTCTATAATGTGTAAACCCAGCAGATGAAATGTTTGAGTTCAATGGGAACTAAAATGGAAGAAAATGGTGGTGGACAATGAAAATAATCATAGTTACAACAATGAGTGCATTAATGAAAATAATCAAAAGTGAATAATGAATGGAAAACCATTCTATTTATAACAAAATATTGAGTTATCCTTGAATAATGAGCAATAATAAAATATTGTTTGACCCCATTCTTGGAATAACCACTTGGAATATTTTATTACATTTGGTTAGGAGGGAACAAGTATTGGATTGTAGATTTCTGTGGAGTGGTTTCTGAGAGGTTGAATTCGGATATTCCACAGTGTTCATCTTTTCCTTAGTCGATGTTTCGAGCCTAGACCAAGACTTATCATCAGGACTGATTTAAACTTTTATTTAGAAATAATAAATAAATAAATGATTTATTTATCTTGGTTAAGGAATAATAAACAAATAATGATTTATTTAATTATTCCTAAGGGATTTAGTCAAATTTGACAAGGAATAATAATTAATTAGTGATTAATTAATTATTCTTAGAGAAAAATGAGATAATTATTATTTTATCTGTTGATTTTTCATAATTGGGTCAAATATGACAATGAATAATAATTGAACAATGGTTTAATTAATTATTCCTAGAAGAAAATCAAATAAATAGTGATTTATTTAATTATTCTTCATGGGTTTAATTATAAATTACTTAGCGAAGGTGGTTTATTAAGTAATTTCTCACAGCGAAAGCAATTTTACTATGGTAAAATTGGCTTTACATGGTGTACTTCGATCCATCTAGTAAATTAGGATAGATGATCAATTTTTTGGTGATAACACCAACAAATATTTTACTTTTTGGCCAACACTGATGTTTTCAAAGGCACAACAATTGATGAGGAAAAGTAGAGCAGACTCTGCAGGACACATCCAGTACAAGCAAAGGAAACTTCATCCCTAAGGGTGTGGTATCACTGGAAAAGCTATATGATCTACAAAACCATTTCCAAGGACTTGTGAATGCCAAGACCCACAATTTTGCATTGCTGCATGAGTAAATCAATTTGGGAACATAGAAAGATCCGAAGTATGTTAATATTGGTACTTATTGTACACCATAAGAGCGACAAGATTTTATTTGCCTGTTCAAGTAGTACCATGATGTCTTCGTGTGGACGTATGATGATCTTAAGAAATATGACATTCAAATTATCCAACATGTGATACCAATCAAGGAAGGGGCCAAGCCTTTTCAACAAAAATTAAGGAAAGTTCATTCTACGTTTAAGTCCCTCATATAGAAGGAATTGAGAAAATTGTTGGATTATTAGATCATTTACAAGGTGCGACATTCGACATGGGTATCTAACTTAGTCCCTGTAAGGAAAAATTCTGGGGATATCTGCATGTGCGTATTCCAAAATCTTAACCATGCCTCAGACAAGGATAATTACTTAGTGTCGTCCATGGAGCAGATATTGCAAACAATATCTGGGGAAAAATGTTTTCTTTGGTAGATGGTTTCTTGGGTTACAACCAGGTTCTCATAGTAGAGTTTGACAGGCTAAAAACTACGTTCCATACTAAGTGGGACACGTTCACATTTTGACGAATGCCATTTGGGTTGGTCACTGCACATCACCTTCCATGAGCTTTTTGGATAGAGCGTAGTGGTATACCTCGATGATGTGATAATGTTTTCCAAACAATAGCCATACCACCTACGCCACCTGAATTTTTTTTTTGGCGATGCCAGAAATATTGGATATCCTTGAATCCCAAGAAGAGTATCTTTGCAGTGTTTGAGGGTAACCTGCTTGGACATATTATTGCTAAAAGTGGGATCAAGGGAGACCTGAACAAGGTTCAGACCATCACGCGGATTCCCCACCCAGTGAACAAGAAACCTATGTTGTCTTTCTTTGGGAAGATCAACATCCTCGTAAATTTCATCTTTGACTATGCTCAGATTGTTAAAAGAATACATGAGATGATTAAGAAGGACACAACCTATAAATGGGATAAAAGGGAAAATGATGCATTCTCCTATATTATGCAAGCAATAATAGAAGCACCAATGCTGTAACACCCATACTTCAGTAAAGAATTCTTGCCCTACACTTTCGCTTCTGACACCTCTCTTGTTGATGTGCTCACTTAGAAGGATGAGTTGAATAATGAACGAACTATCTCCTTCATGAGCCCAAGCCTGCAAGGAACAGAGCTCAACTACCTCGCTGTGGACAAACAAGCTTATGCAATATACAAGGCAGTAAAGCACTTCAAACCCTATATGTTAAAAATCTATTGTATTATCTTTATTCCACACCCAATAGTCAAATCACTGCTTTTTCAGCAAGAGCTGGGTGAAAGAAGGGCGAACTGGTTGATTGGATTACAGGAATGTGATCTTGACTTCAAACCAGTTCACACCGTCAAGGGTCATGGTCTTTGTAAGTTAACAACAAAAGTAGTGAACGTAAAAGAGGAAGAAGAAGAGCTTGCAGGGTGGGAGCAAGAGATCGAAATGTACAACGTTGAGTGAGCCTCCCCCACTTTAGACATAAACTCTTGGTACACAAATGTGCACCAATACCTTGAGCATAGCACTATGCCCTCTCACTTTATAATGTGGTAGAAGAGGGCACTCTGACTCAAAGCACTATCGTATCAGTTGGTGCATGGGGTGTTGTTAAGAAATCACCACAATGGGATATTGCTTAGGAGTCTGGAGGCACATGATTCAGACAAGGTTCTACATGATCTCCACGATGGACCAGTCGGGGGACACTTCGTAGGAAACACTGCAATACATAAGTTCATGCGGGTTGGTTTCTACTGACCTACTTTATTCAAGGATGCACATGCCTGTGCTGGCAAGTGTCCGGTCTATCAAAGGTGTGCCGACAGAAATCAGAAGTCAGTAGCTCCACTGCAGCTCGTTGCAGTGGAAGAATCGTTCCAACAGTGGGGCTTGGATATCATTGGGGAAATTTTCCCTCATTCATCAAAGCAACACCACTATATTTTGACTGCAATAGATTATTTCATGGGGTGGACAAAGAAATTTCCACTAAAACAAGTGAATGATCAAGAAGGCATCGACTTTCTACAGTATAATATCATCTCCAAGCTCAACATTCCTACATCACTTGTTTTTTACAATGTGACATATTTTTCCTCTTTAAAACTTTATGATTTTGCATTGGAAAATGGTATTATCTTGAAACATTCTGCTAACTATTAGGGGGAATGGTCTTGATGAATCCATGAATAAGAATCTCGTCTGTATCATAAAAAAAAAACATATTCTCTGAGCAACGAAACTGGCACTCCACTTTAGTGAATCCCTTATGGGATGACTGAGTCACACCTAAACCTTATCTAAACACCTCCCCTTACTTCCTGGTGTACATAAAATAAGCCATTCTCCCATCGAACATCTACTTGCCTTCTCTCCAATTGTCCCAAGAATCCCAAGGCAAGCCATGTATTTTAGTTTAGTGTAGGATGGACACGTTGCACAAGCTACAAGAAGAAAGGTTTGTTGGGTGTGGAGCCTGATTATCTTCTGTATTCAAAGGTTTCAGCCAGATGTGTATCCCAAGAAGACTATATACCCCTCCACACGGGGGGGACTTGTCCCCCTTGCGGGGGTTCAGGGGGGCTAATCACCCCCCGGCTGTGGGGGGTCCGGGGGCTAGCGGTCCCCCGGCGGGGGTTCAGGGGCAGCGCTCTCAAAGCTAAAAATAGATGTAAAATTGCCTTGTAAAAAATCTAGTAATTCTAGTCAATCTGGGCCGTTCATTAGGCGGATGATCTGAAGATAGAAGTTATGTTTAATTTAGGGTTTTTTTTCCCTAGAAGGCAACCCCTCACTATATATGAGGGAATTGTATTGCGTCTATGTATATCTATATTTTGAGTGAGGAAGAGAGAGGAGATTGAGAGCGAAGAGGGTATTACAGCGGATCTGCTGTAGGTTGTATCTCTTCAGTTTGTTGGATAATATAAAAGGAAGGACTGGTTGCTTCTTTGTGGACGTAGCCCAAACTGGGTGAACCACATATATCTGTGTCTCTCTTGTTTTATGCGTTTTCTATGTTTCTATTTCTGCAATATTTTATGTGTTCCATTGCTGTGTAATATATAAATTTTCTAACAACTGGTATCAGAGCCGAAGGTCTATTTGGCTGATAAACTCGTAGGAGAGAAGTGTTCCTGCTTCAAGTGGGAGCAATGGCGGAAGATGGTAGGTTTAGGGTCAAAAAATTCAACGGCCAAAACTACCAGCTGTGGAAGATGCAGATGGAAGATTATCTGTATCAGAGAGATTTGTACCTACCATTGAGTGGAAAGACAAAGAAGTCGATGAGTATGACAGACACAGAATGGGATATTCTCGACATAAAAGCACTTGGAACAATACGGCTGTGCCTAGCGGCGTCGGTAGCATTTAATATTTCAAAGGAAACGACAATTGAGGGTTTAATGTCGGCATTAGCCAAACTATATGAAAACCCCTCAGCCTCAAATAAGGTATTTCTTATGAAGTGTTTATTTAATATGAAGATGTCAGAAGGTGGATCTGTTGCTGATCATTTAAATGAATTTAATATAGTTACCAGTTAGTTAAGTTCTGTAGGGGTAAATTTTGATGATGAAGTTAGGGCTCTGTTATTTCTGTGCTCATTGCCAGAAATTTGGAATGGTTTAGTTATGGCCATTAGTAACTCTATCTCTGGATCTAGTACTTTAAAGTTTGATGATGTTGTCGGTGCAATCCTTAGCGAAGAAATGCAACGGAAAAGCTCCGGTGAGACATTAGGTAATGCTTTGACTGCAGAGACTAGGGGAAGAAAAATGGAAAGAGGAAAGAGCCCAGGATATCACATTAAGTCAAGAAGAGGCAGATCCAAGTCCAGATCCGGGATAGTGTGCTGGAAATGTGGGAAGAAAGGACATCTAAAGAAATATTGCAAGTCTCGGAAGGGAAAAGAAGGAGACGCGCAACAAGAAAGTAATCATGAAGTGAATGTAACAGGTGATGTGTTGCAAGATGCTTTAATTTTTTCATTAGAAAATATTATTGATGCGTGGGTGGTAGATTCAGGGGCCTCATTCCATGCCACACCTGATAGGAAACATTTTTATGATTATGTTCAAGGAGATTTTGGATAGGTTCGATTGGGTGATGATGAACCCTATAAAATCATTGGAATGGGTACGGTTTTCATAAAACAACAAAATGGAAATCAGTGGTTATTGAAGGAGGTAAGGCATGTTCCATATCTGAAGAAAAATCTAATTTCAACAGGGCAGTTGGGAGGTGAAGGTTGCGTAACTACTTTCACAGATAAAACCTGGAAGGTCACTAAAGGATCTTGGTAATAGCGAAAGGAGGAAAGGTTGGTACATTGTATTTATGCAATGGTATTTCTAATTCTGTTAATGCTTTTACCTCTACAGGAGAAGATACGGCATTGTGGCATCATAGGCTCGAGCACATGAGTGAGAAGGGGATGCAGATTCTTCACTGAAGAAATTTGTTGCCAGGTTTGAAGCGTGTTGACTTAAAATTCTGTGAGAATTGTGTTTATGGAAAACAGAAGAGAGTCAGATTCCTTAGAGTTGGGAAAGAAAAGAAGAGTGAAAAATTAGAGCTTGTGCATACAGATGTATGGGGACCTGCTCAGGTATCATCTCTTGGTGGCTCTTGTTATTATGTTACTTTTATTGATGATGCAACCAGAACAACCTGGATTTATTGTATTCGAAATAAATCTGATGTATTTGATACTTTCAAGAAATGGAAAGCTTTGGTTGAAAATGAGACAAGGAAAAGTTTGAAGTGTCTCAGATTAGATAATGGAGGTGAATATTGCATCAAAGAGTTTGATAGGTACTGTTCAGAGAATGGAATTCGGAGAGAGAAGACAGTTCCAGGAACACCACAAGAAAATGGTGTGTCAGAAAGGATGAACAAGACCATCATGTAGCGTGCAAGGTGCATGAGATTGCATGCAGGATTGCCTTTACAATTTTGGGAAGATGCTGTAGACACTGCTATTTATCTAATAAATAGAGGGCCTTCAAGTTCCTTGGATGGTGGTATTCCAGAGGAGGCATGGACAGGTAAAAAGGTAAACTACTCATTTTTAAAGACTTTTGGTTGTGAAGCCTTTGTCCACATTAATAAACAAAATAGAACAAATCTTGAGGCAAAATCAAAGAAATCTACCTTTATTGGATATGGTGTTAATGATTTTGGTTATCACTTATATGATTATGAAAATCACAAAATCATTAGGAGCAGAGATGTAATATTCAATGAAAAGGTCTTGTATAAGAATCAGTTGCAGGAAAAGAAACAGGAAAAAGAAAACATAGAATACACAATGCTTGACCATATCATAGGAAAAGTGATGGTTCCTGAAAATCATAATGATCAATAGCTAGAACAACAATCACAACAGAAACAAGCACTTCAAACACCTGAAAGTGGTGTTAGAAGATCTACCAGGATAAGTAGACCCCCTGAATGATACTCTCCTTCATTATATTACATATTTTTGAATGATTCTGGTGAACCAGAATGTTATGAAGAAGCAGTGCAAGTAGAAACCATGAATAAGTGGGAGCAAGTCATCAAAGAAGAGATGGACTCCTTAGCACATAACCAGACTTGGGACTTAGTCAGGTTGCCTGCAGGTAAAACAACAGTGCAAAATAAATGGGTTTACAGGCTGAAGGAAGAAGATGGAGGTAGAAAAATGTACAAAGCTAGACTTGTGGTGAAGGGGTTTGCACAAAAGAAAGGTATTGATTTTGATGAAATATTTTCTCCTGTTGTGAAAATGACTTCAATCAGAACTATTCTAAGTCTAGTAGCAGCTGAATATTTACATCTTGAGCAGTTAGATGTAAAGACAACCTTTCTCCATGGGGATTTGGAGGAAGAGATATATATAAAGTAGCCACAAGGACATGAGGTAAAAGGGAAGGAGAAACTAGTGTGCAGGTTGAAGAAGAGCTTGCATGACTTAAAACAGGCTCCAAGGCAATGGTATCTAAAATTTGACAGGTTTATGGCTGAACAAGGTTATACTAGTTGTCACTATGATCATTGTGTTTATCTCAAAAGGAAAAATGATGGCAACTATATTATATTGTTATTGTATGTAGATGACATGCTTGTTGCAAGTTCTAACATGCAGGAAATAAATGTACTCAAAAGGAATTTGGCAAACACATTTGCAATGAAGGATTTGGGTGCTGCAAAACAAATCCTTGGTGTGAGAATAACTAGAGACAGGAAGAATAAAAAATTGACATTGTCTCAAAGTGAATACATAGAAAAGGTGTTGAAAAGGTTTAATATGCAGAATGAAAAACCAGTTAGTGTACCTTTGGCTAGCCATTTCAAATTAAGTAAGGAGGCGTGTCCCAAGACTCAGGAAGAAATGGCTCATATGTCTAAAGTTCCATATGCATCAACAGTTGGAAGCTT
>APFE031210457.1:0-21627 GCA_000404065.3 Pinus taeda | reverse complement strand
GCTAGCCTAAAATCATCAACTAAGGTTGAATCATAAGGAGAGAGCCCTCTCCGATTGCAGGTGGGCTAGAACCTGCAGTCAGAAGATTGGTTTGTGGTTACCTCGGCCGTATCCCTATTAGGAGCCTAGGGACAACCTGAGTGATAACAGGTTGTATCTCTTTAGTTTGTTGGATAATATAAAAGGAAGGACTGGTTGTTTCTCCGTGGACGTAGCCCAAACTGGGTGAACCATGTATATCTGTTTCTCTCTTGTTTTATGTGTTTTCTATGTTTATATTTCTGCAATATTTTATGTATTCCATCGCTCTGTAATATATAATTTTTCTAAAAAGGTTGAAAGAAAAAGAAAAATTTTCACTCCATCAGAGTCATATCAAGAGATGGTTTGATAGAAAGTCTGCATGGAGGAAATTTTTAGTGTGGGTGACTTAGTCTTGAAGTGGGAGAAAGCCCATGAGGACAAAGGAAAACACACTAAGTTTCAATCCTTGTGGATTGGTCCTTACATAGTCTACGAAAAGCTTGGCCAACACACATTTCGTTTTCAATCACTTGACGAGAAGATTGAATCTCTCCCTGTCAATGGCAAAGACTTAAAATAATAGTTCCAATGAACATTCAGGGCTATGCCCCACACTATGTACATAGTATTTCATTGTTTGTTGTTATGTTTTCTTCATTTTGTGTTGTTTTGTGTATTTAAATAAGTGTTGTGCCTTACTGCGTTGTGGTTTCCAAGCGCGTGTGTGGCTAAAGTTCAAAGAGTCTTGTGACACTGTAGCGCTTGACTAGTCCTATGTCTATCTTCCTTGTATTGGTTGCATATTGTTCCCAATGAAGTTCTGAAGGAAAATACAATCCATCCATAAGGAAAGTTTTGGTCAAACCATGAACCTGTTTCAGTTCGGGAACCTCATGCCTATACTCAGTTTTCTGCTTTGGTTTTTTCAAGCTTATCCAACTAGTAGAAATGGAGAAGGGGAAAATCTTAATGAGCAAACCTAAATCAGAGGTCTTATATGCTTATCTAAAGGAATGGCTTCTCCTACTCTAAATAAGTCAAGATCCCTCTTCCGCCCCAAAATAAATAAGTGTTTATGCACAATTCTCTTTAAATAAAGAAATAAAGGTGAAAGAGATAAAAGGCTTGCTGCATAGAGAGGTGAAGAAATCAACTCCATCGAGGTACTGTTTAGGCTTGTTGGCAGTGGAGCAATGATTGTGTTCCTTCATGACTCCGCCAAGGTACTATCCAGGCTTGGCGGCAGTGGAGAAACACCAGAGATGAAAAACTTTACTCTGAAAATCTTAAGCTTGCAAGCTAAACAATTTTCCCAATTCGAAACACTATGATCTCACTGAATCTTATGTTGTGTTCAACTGAGAAGGTATAGAGGGGATCATGTCTACCCATGGGGTAAGTGAGGAAGCCAAAGTAATCTGCATAATGAATCACTACTCCTTGAAGGACCAAGGCCCTGCACTAAAAAACTAACCAAGACAGAGAAGCTAGAATTCAACTAGTGTGTCGCCAAGCGTTATAGCGGCTGCAACACCCTCCAAAATTTTTGTTTGCACTCAAATTTCAAAGAATTCCTTGGTATTTATCTTTATTGTTGCAAACACTTGAGCTCATTTCATGAGATTTTTTAAATTCCTTTCAACCATTTTTCTTGTTTGATTAGCTGTCGCCTTTTGACATGTTTGATTGTTTTGTCATGCTTGTAGACATTTTCTGGTGGTTTTGAAGGTTGGTCTTTATGAATTCGAGTTGTCCTAGTTATGCAAACATTGGTCTCACTCATACACAAAGTTTTGAGCATTGTCCCACAAGTGTCGTCATGATTGTCCTAAAGTCTCTCTCAAATGTCGCACTTGTTTCTTCTTGTTATGAGACAACCACAGAGAGGGTAATGCTTTGTCTTGTTGTTCGAGTGGTCTATGTTGTCATATCGTCAAAGTATGCTAAGCGTGTGTTCATAAGTTCAAGTTCTTCATGAGTTCATCTTCCTCCCACACTTATCCATTTTTCTGAAAATCTACTTGACCAGGAAACTCGGCTTCACCAAACCCCGACTGAATTGTGCACTATAGTCTCAACCCTCAATGTTGCAACCTTGCTGCCTAGAACTACAAAGTGCGTAGTCACTGTCCCCAAGGGTAGTTGCATTGTGCAATTCCATAGTTGAACAACCTCCCTTCATCCCCAGAATTGCACAGTAGTTCCTCCCAGTCTGACTTGAACTGTGCACTTGACAATCCTAGTCGTCAAGCTCCTCCCCTTACCTACTGGAACTCCACAATTCTCAGAGAACCCAACCTCCCTTAGCCTCTAGACCTGCGCAAAAGTGTCCCCCAATGTCCTGACTCAGCTGAATCTCACTGACCTCATGAATTGCACAGATATGTCCTCTAGCTCTTTCTGTTGCTAGTCCTCCTTGCCTCTAAAAAGTGCACAAATCTGTCTCCCAGGGCCCTATCCTTCATCAACCACTAATTATCTCAATTGTGAACTCCTGACTTCATACGGGGAGATCTCCTGAATGTTGGTGGGTTCAACACCGTCAATAGGTCTTGGGATCTGTGCCACCTTTTCAAGCCAACCTCTGGACCACTGCTTTGAATTGGCTATAACGTTCTAGAATGAAATCAAAGGTAATGGTAAAACTATCCAATCAAAACCCAAGCAAGAACTTGACCCAAAGATGCTTAATCCGTAACATACATTTCATCAAACATATGGAAAACATATAAGCTACATGTCATGAATGCATATATGATCATAAAATTATAATCTTCATATGAGAATCACCAAGAAGGCTTTAAAACCTCTCTAGCTAGCTACAACATCACTTGTTAGTCCATATATTCATCAACCGTTTGATAACTAAATAAATCATGACTGGAGCCATATGTAGCATATATCATATAACCGACATATAACCAAGAAATAACCGTCATTGAAACCATTACCAATCAACCATAATGTCAACAACATAATCACTACAAGTATTCATAAATCAGAGTAGGAAAATAACTCCTATTAATATATGAAAATACCAACCAAGTCAGGGATTTCCACATACCAACCAAAAATAGATTGGGTTGAACCAAATATCTCTTTCATCCAATCACCCTTGCACCATATTCCAAGAATGAATGTGGGATCTCATGGAATAAACCAAAACAAAACCAAACCAGGGCTTCCAGAGGCCAAACCACCTCAACCCTCATCCACAGTGATTCCACCTCTTACTAACATCAACCAGATCAATCTCTACCCAAGTTGTCCAAGGCTCTAGGAACTAGTATCTCAACCCACAACTTTTCAAGGTTCTAGAGCATTTGTTCCAATTGCAACTACAAGGACTAGTAACTCAACCCACTAAGGGCTCTAGAGCATTTGTCCCAACCAACATCTCCAGGAACTAGTAACTCAACCTAAGTTATTCTATGGCTTCCAGAATGTTTTTTCCAACCCACAACCATAGGGAGCCTGAGCACCAATTAGAAAAACAAGTGGAAGAAACCCACAACACCATGGTTATCTAGGAAATGGAAAGACAAGGCTAAAACCACTATCACTCCAAAAAAATCTCCATGCCTGATCCCCAGAAAGATCTTTAATTGAAATTGTAATTTGCTTATGTTTCAAAAACAAGTTAATGCATGAATTATTAGAACACCACTTAATCATATAAAATGTAAATCATGGAGAATTGAATAATAGTGTTGCAGCAAAATAATAGAACAACAAACATGTGCAAAAGAAAACAACACAAGAAATTGATAACGGAGTTTGGCTATATCAAATCCTACATCTCCGGGCCTAGTCTTCAACGTGGAGGCCTTTTATATTAATAAAACTTCAGAAGCCATACAACATATCAAAGTTACATCAATGGAATTTCTGATTGGTCTAGCTGTGATCTTCTTGGCCTTAGGAATTCGACGCAACTGATGACACTGAAAAAGATCTCTTACAATTCTTCAAATAAACCTGCAAAGTTTTGCCTCCAAGTCTTCAAAGCTGCTCTACAACTCTTCTGCTGCATAGAAGGTTACAATACCTCTCAAGGAACCAAACTCACTTCTCTATATCCCCCTTCATGGCATAACATTACATGTATATATAGTGTTTGTGGCTAACCCAAATATAGCAAATGAATTAAATTACATATCAACTTTTGTAACCATATAACAATATGGTTCTATTGTTATAAACCCACTCTATATATAACATATTCGTTATAACCCAAAGCCCATAGTTGAATTACATGTCATTTTCGGTGCAATGAAAACTATACACAACACATAACAAATTTTATATGCAATGGGCGGTCAGTAGAGCTGCGGACCCATGGCATGTAACGATTTACATCTTCAGCAGTGAGCATGTGTGCCATATCCCTTTGCGTATATTCATTAGACAGCTTCATATTGTTCACTACACACCATAAACTATATCATTAGACCATAACATCCTCACCATATTATACCATACAATATGTTTAGTACATGTATCCACCATATTATATGCGTTCAACCATGTGTCATGTATATTCTTGCGCTATGAAACTTTAATAACGTCAACGCCCATATATGGTTTGTAATATTCTGTTGCCATAGTTTTTTAAACTTAGGTTTATAACCCATTTCTATTTGTGCCATTATATGTTTAATATATGGTTTAATATATGGTGTGTGGCTTAAACTTTAATAACATAACATATTTTAATACATGTTTTCTTTACACCACATGTTATATATTTCATAAACCATGTATGTGCTATGAGAGATGATACCTTAATGAAGACCTACACCCAAACTGAAGATATTGCACCTGTAACTACAAATGCCACGTGTCGAGTAGGAAAAATGCGATGTGCACTGATTCGTCACAAACTTCAACAAGCAGTTTCTCATTCATCCGGAGGCCAAATGCACTTGTTCAAGTTGCGTTGAAGTCGTTTCTGCGAAATATGCACAATGGTATTTCTTCCACTTGAATCCAATAACTTTGAATTTTAGGATTTTTTTCTAGATCCTTGATCATCCATTGATCAATTTCGGATCAATGCCAATGACAACACATAACTAAAAAATCACATGCATATAACATGCATCAAAAAATCAGAAAGGAAATCTCACATGCAACTTGTTATATGCAAAGAAATCTAGTTGTAGTTGTTGATCCAATTGTTTCCTTGCACTTCCTTGCTTTCCTTTTTCCTTCTTCCTCCAATCCAAGTGATTTCCTAAATGCTCCAAGAATGCTCCAATATTTCTCTAAGTGTGCAAGAGTATGAGAGAGAAAAGCTAAACTGAAAAAAAAAGTTGTGAATTGATTCTCAAAAGCCTTTTATCATTGAGGCCTCTATTTTCTTCATTTTCCCTTTAATTTCCCTTGCATGCAAATCTATGTCTCTTCACCTTCCTTTTCTCCTATTTTCCTTTATTTTCATAATTAAAAATGTCATTTATTACCTCTTTGCCTTTGCCAATTTCCATAGGTATTAATTAATGAAAATTGATGCCCATCACTATGTTTTCCCCAACATTCAGGTTGGAATACGTGTTCCATGACTTTGGTCTTATTTTATTTACATGGAAATTCAACCAAGGGTTGTTAAAAACCCCTCCCCCTTGGGGAAAGTCCTCGATTTTCTATGACACCTAAGACCAACAAACTGCTGAAAATAAAACATAATACCTGTTAGCACCTAAATCTGCCTCAGGCTGAAGGAAGGCAAAATTCAGGGTAACCACAAAGCACGCTCAGTCTGGTAGCTAGCCCTACCAGAATAGGAGAGGGCTCTCTCCGGGTCACACATAGTGAATAAATAAACGATATGGTCTGAGGTGACTTACAATGAATATTGATTTTAGGCTAGATAAATAAATATGGAAACAAGGAGCAATTTTTTATAAATGACTGAGTTTCTGGGATATATGGGACCAATGAACAGTATGAGCAGAGAATTTAACACAAAGGCACATATTACTTTGTGAGGCAAGATAGGCAGAAAGTCTAGCAATTAAATTTGAAATAATGCAGAATGGAAAGATTATTTAGGAGGGTGAAAAGGGCATAAACACATGAATTCTTTTCAACAGAAGAAGAACACATAACGTGAAACTTTCCCACAGGCAGAGAAATAAACATGAATTCTACCTTATCTTACTTAGAAAATTTCACTGGAAATGAATATGAATGAACTGTGAAACATAACGAAATACATATGAAACATAAAGAGAACAAATTTGCTACACTCACACCACATGAATCTCATGAACCAGAGCCGCTGCCTTTCATTAATTCTCTGTCAAAATATACAATGAAGAACTGAGTTTCTCTCCCACAGTCTCCCAGAAATTACAACCAACCCTTTGCAAATGGTTTTACATGCAATAAATAGACTTTTCCATTGGGAAATGGAACGACCCACAATTGGGGAGTTTTTCAAATCATTACAAACTGGAAATGGAAAGCCAACCATTAGTGACAGGTGCAGCGTTACAAAAATGAAAAATGGCTTGGGTGACTACTCGCCTTCCTTTGCCACTTGGATAGAAGCCAACCTTCAGTGAAAATACTTTTTAAAATTTGCCTTAGGTGTTGAAAAAATTGTAGTGTAAATGAGCGGGCCCACTTGGAGAAAGTCGCGAATCGAAATGTCGCGGAGCGGAAGTGGTTTTGGCCTTTGGGTCCCTGTGCACCGCGCCAAAAACTATATGCGCCGCGCTACTTTGGAGGTGATTTGGAGGTACCTGCTGGAGTCCAAATTGTGCCCCAGTGTGCTTTTTAGAAAGCCTTGCCTGTCTACTTTCCAACCCAAGTGGAATTTTTGAATTTGGTGCTCATATGCCCCTCCAAAACTTCAATCTCCCAAGAGTGTTTCCTATGTGTCAAAATAGGGGTAGAGAGGTCATTTTTTGAGTGTCTTTGACCTCCTGGGGACTCAAAACTTGCCCAAACTTCTTGGCCATGCACCAGTAGTCATGATTTTTCATGTTGAATCCAAAAAGGCAAACCATTCTTGATTTGGATCTCCTAATCATAAGCGGGGAGAAAAACCCTGTTTTGTGCACAAAAATTTGTCAAGTGACCCAAAATTGCCCGAAAGTTTTTGAAATTTGGGCTGGAGATCCTCTATGAAGTGCTATGCTAGGCCACAGAGGCTTCAGCCAAGATTTGGAGCCGATCTTTCTCTTTTTGCCTCTTTTGTCTCTTGGTCTCTCTCCCCAATTTCGCTTTCAAACTCCTTATCCGAGCCTTTGAATTCATATTCCGTGCCCTGTAGTGATAAAACATCCGCTTCAATATGGTTTTGTCCTTGTCAGCCTTCTCTAGCAGTCTCTCAAGGTGGATGTTGATACGCTCGAGCCAAGACTCTCGGTCATTGTTAATCTCTTGCTCCAATGGAGTGAGCTCAATCCTCCTATGTTGGGTAGCTTGGCGATTCTCACAGATGTTTTGCAGCTCCATGATCTCATGCTGGTCTTCGAGTTGTTTGTTCCTCTACTCCAAATACCTGATAATCCACTTAGCCCTCTCCAAATTGAGAGACAAGGCTTGGATCTCCGTTTGCTGCTCCTAGATGGTTCTCCTAAGTTTGGCACTCTCCACATCTGTATCATCATCATGAATGAGGATGAAGTCGGCCTCTTGTTCACCTGATGGCCCCTCGTCATGCATGGGCCTCTTGCCCTTGTCCTGTACCTGTGTTGCCAATGTCAGAAGCAAGGCCCCTTCCACCCTGGGTGGAGATAACACTTGCTTTGCAGCTGCAAAAAAATGTCTACTGCCTCTCTGATAGGTGATGAATACTGGCATAATAGTGGTCTCATGGTGCTCATACTGATGAGAAGGACCACCTATCTCATGTTCAACCTATGATAATACCTGTTAAGTGCTGAAGAGGTCACAGGAGATGAAATCATCCCAAGTAATGCCCTGCAATCCCAGCTGATGAACCACCAAAATCTTAATAAGAGCAAAGTGATAAACACTATTAAGTTGCTGCTGAGGGGTCTTGTGCTGCATGAAGGTGTTCATCCTCTCTATGTTCCTACAAATGAAATATGGGATGTTCATCATCCATACCCTGGTAAAGTGCATGAGCAACCTGATGTGATAGGCATATAAACAAGAGAAACTCCCCTCAGCTGAAATATTTCATGATCAACTTCATAAGTGGAGCATATTCATCTTTCAAATATCGGAATGGAAAGACTCTTTTGAGATGCCTGAAGAAACTGGGCTTAATATATGGGTCATAATGCTGCTGATCAACCTTCTGTTTCTTGTGCCATGGTTCTCCAATGTTCGGTATGCCGGTTGCTAATGAGACAATTTCAGGTGTCAGTGTGAAGGTGACCCCGGCTAAGATAACATAATATCCATGTAAGTGAAGCACAAAAAGACGGGCCAACTCATGATGAACTCGAACATTAGCCACCTTTTGACAAAACTCAAAACATGATAGATGCTGGAAACATGACATAGCAAGAGGGCAGGCTTGCAATTCTGTGAGGGTGGTTGGCTCATCCCTAACATGTTTTCCACTTTTATGATGTCTCCGGGGAGCCTGTTCTTCCGAGGATGAATCACTTTGGGTTTTCATCTCATATTCTGATGAATGCTCAGATGCCATGACTGCTATATATGGACTGTGCTTGGACTACCCTTTGATGATGGTATGAAACTATGTGTTGTTATGATCTCTGCCACCAAGGGGAACAATGCAAAAGGGACTGTTAGGAAGGGGAATAATATGATGGGATTAGGGGTTATGGGGAGAAATTTTGTTTAGGGACATGTAGGAGGGTTCGGGGATTTTATAAGGTAGGATTTTGGGGTTTCACATTGACAAATAAGAGGAGGGGATAGGGAATAGGGGTTTAGTAATATTTTAGGGTAGGGAAAGATGGGAAAAATGGGATAGGGGGGAAGGGAACAATGGAAAGAAGGGGAAAAATGAAAGGGAGGAGGAACCTTGGCCTCAACACAACAAGTTTGCAACCCTAAGAGCAATGGCTTTGATGATTTCAAGTGGTAGGGTTTAGGTGTTTTTATTGCAACTATACACGACCATAAACCACCATCATGTTCACAAAAACATATGAGCAACCGAGATGTCGACCCTACCTGTCAATTGGAAGGGATTCAAAGCGATTTGTTGCAAATTTGGAACAAATTTGGGCCTTTATGGGTGTGCGCCGCGCAAAAAACCCAGTGCGCCATGCCCGTGTAGTTTCACCACTATGGGGTCGCGCCCTGTGCGCCGCGCTCTCTATGTGCGCCGCGCTCCTCTGTCTGTGCGCCACACTCCTCTGTCTGTGCGCTGCACTTGTGACAACTCCTCCAAACTCACCTAAAACACGTGCTTGCTTCTCACAATCACTTTGCAATGTTTCTGTCTATCCTTGGTGTGCAAAATGACTTTGCTTCTTGTGGGAATCTTATATAAAGACTTTTGGAGTCATGGATTTAATTTTTGTTTCTTCAAAACCCACTTTGATAATGTTTTATTTTGTCTCTTTTTCCTGGTTTAATTCAACTTTGTATTTCACTTTTCCCTTTGGATTTTTAGCTAAAATGATGAAATTTTTTGGCACTTTTTGCAGGGGTTGCATGACATGGAATTTGGCCAAGGAAACCATGACTGCACCTGAATAGATCAACTGGAAACTTTTTTTTGAAAATTATCACAAATGACACACTGTTTTACTTTTCTTCAAAACAGAGTTTTGAAGAACAGTCGTAATCTATCAACCTGACGATGAAAATCTTTAAATCATAACTTTGTAAGGGCCTCCCTCTGGCCTACATGGCTTTATTGGACATGGTTGAAGACCAAATTTGACTAATCCCTAGACCTAATGACTAAAAATGACCCTCGTCCATTAAAAGATCAAACATTGACTGCCATGGAATTTAGTGAACATTGACAAAAGACCTAAGCCAACAAGTGCCAGACATGAGGGGAAATGTCTAACAAGACCTTTTCCGTCAAATTATGGCATGCCCCTAGTGGAATGTAGCTGAGTGAATGGAGTGAGACTCCTAAAAATGAAATGCAGAAAGAGTTTCGATCTCTGACGGAGGACTGACAAGACCGACTCTAACACTACCTATGGAGATTTATAACACAACTCAATGCAATATTTACAATGTCATCTCGTTGAAAAAAAAAACATATATCTCTCTCTCTCTCTCTCTCTCTCTATATATATATATATATATATATATATATATATATATATATATATATATATATTATTGAACCATAAAATAATGAAGGATATAAAGCCCACATCTGATCAACCATAGGGCCCAAAGTGCTTTCATTGCACTTTAACCTATTTGATTGCTCTATTCCAAAGCATGACTTATTTTTGTTGCAATATGCATTGTGGTTCAGACTAGAATTCTCCCTTTGGTTCCACCTAAAATACAAACCAGTCAATCACATGATCAACATCCTCAACATATCTCTTAAGCAACGAAACATTGAAAACATCATGGAATTTCGATTTTTGAGGCAGTGAAAGTCGATAGGCCACTGATCCAATCCTCTCAAATATCTTAGAAGGCTTGCAATACCGAGGTGCCAACTTGGCACATAATCCAATCCTCAGGGAGCTCTTCTTGGGCTTGATGTGCAAGTACATATTATCCCTAACCTTAAAATCCTTGAATGCCATGCGCTAATATGCATAACTCTTATGTTTTTCCTATGTTTCCTTTAAATTCCTTTTAATAACCTACATCTCTTGTTCCATCTTTGCCAACATGTCTGGTCCAATCAATACCTTGTTCACTGGATCACTCCAATTAATAAGAGTATTACAACTCCGCCAATAAACTCCCACAAATGGACTCATCTTCAAGGAATCCTGATACCCATTATTATATGAAAACTCCACTAGTGGAAGATCTCCTCGCACTTCCTCTACTGATGTATAACATACATCCTCAACATATCCTCAAGAATCATGTTAAACCTCTTTTTTTGTCCATCTGTATACAGATGACAATTTATACTGAAAGCTAACTTTGTCCCCAAGCCCACAAACAACTCCTTCCAAAACTTGGAACTGAACTTGGCATCTCTGCCTGATATAATCTTCTTGGGAACACCATGAAATCTCACTATCTCCCTGATGAATATCTGAGCTAACTCACTAGCTGAATTTGTAGACTTCATTGCAATGAAGTGAGCTACCTTACTTAACATGTCAACCAAAACCATGATGGAATCATGATGCTTCGATGTCCTCGAAAAACCTGTAATGAATTCTATGGAAATGACCTCCCATTTCCACTCTAAAATCGGAATCGACTGTAATAAAATAGTTGGATGATTACACTCTGATTTTACCTGTTGACATTCCAAACATATCACAACAAACTCAACCACCTCTTCTTTCAAGTTCAACCAACGATAGAACTTCTTAACTATTGTCAATGTCTTCTGATATCTCAGGTGACCTAAATACGACTTGACTTGAAACTCCCTCAAGATAAGCTTCTTGATCTTACTGTTATCTAGCACATAAATCATGTTCCTAAATTTGACCAATCCATTTGTCATGAGGTGATACTCCTCACCCCTACCAACTTCACCCTACTGCTGTAACCTATGCCTCAACTGTTGGTAACTATCATCATGTTGTCCTACCTACAAATTCTACTCTTGCAAGTCTATCCCATAAGAACTCACTGATGCAATGTGATTCACCTGCACTCTCCTACTGAGAGGATATGCAACCATGTTCTCCTTGCCATTGATGTGTCTAATATGAAAGTCAAACTCACTAAGGGTAGCCAACCATCTAGTTTTCCTGGAATTTAGATTGGGTTGGTTAAATAAGTACCTCAGTCCACTATGATCACTCATAAAGATGAACCTCCTGCCAAGAAGATAATGTCTCCACATCTTCAATGCATGAATGTGTTGACAGGGCGAATTTTTGCTATGCCAAAAAGGGGAACTAACCTGATTGCAGACCCCAATTAGATTTGCTTTCATTTGGAATGGCTAGTTCTAATGAGTTTTAAAGGACCCTGTAAAATGTTATAGGTGTTGAAAGATTGCTCCCGAGAGGAAGACCTTCATTAAATCAACAAAATAAACAGCTAACCTATATGTATCAGATCTTATCTATACTAATTTTACCTACTTATGCTAGTCCTAACTATTCTAATCTATCCTATAGGAGCATAAAAAAAGAGATTAAACATCATATACGGATTCCAAGTCCAAATGAATCAATTACTAGTTCACTGTTGAACAAGGCAGTATTAAATCTGAATTTCAATCTAGTTACTCATACATGAATACACATTCCTTTCCATACAAATAAAACTTGCAACAGATGTTTAACAAGGTTTCGAATTAGCAACCACTCATGAATCAAACATGGTAACAAATTATATTTGAATAACCAAGACTAGTCACGAACTGTCTGTCCAATGTGCACAAAAACAAAACATATATGTCCTCATGCCTATCACAACACCCTGATTCCAAACATAAAAGAAAAAGGAAAATGAATCTCAACAAACAGGCTTCTTCTTGACTGAAACAGTCTTCTTTATTCACATAATAAAATCAACCCCTCTTCTGCCAAAACAAATTCCTCCCTCTATCTCCGGAGCTAATACTTATACAATGAAGACTGGCCCTCCGTCTTCTCCCCACTATTCCACCTCTCTCCTCTTTTCAATATACAAATTAAAATATACATGTGTAGAATCGATCGATGAAATGACTGACACTTAAAGGCCACATTTGCTGGAGCATTTCATTTCCTGGGGAAATGAATAGATGCCGATTGAAAGGAGGAGGTATGCATCTCATTTCTTCATGATAAGGCCGCAGACCGCATAACCTTCAGAACACTCAGGTAACACATGGAAACCTGACAGCCAACTCCTAAAGCTAGATCTTTAAATAGAACACACTCGCATATATAAACTCTTCGGATCCGCTGATGCATCTTTTACCTGGAGCCATACTTGATGCTTATGCATATGTTCTTTGACCTTGCTTGCCTTCTCTTGGTCCTTGCCTGCAGATATAACCAACATTAGCTATGCTTATGAGAATATGATAGAAATGCCTAAAAACTCAAATCTTGCCTTCATTAAAATGTTTATAAAATCACAAGGAACAAATGTGAAAGAATCGGCCCCTGGTTCAGCCAAGGTTGTGATGCGATCATGTCACAATCACTCACTGCAGTAGGCAATCACATGCAACATCACCCCCATCGGATTTTCCTTTGAAAACTAGGACCACAACATTTTATCGGAATACACTGGAAAACCCGTAGCCGATCCATAAGGCTAGACTTCAAATACTCTACACCCAAATGTAAAATTATCACCGAGTCCGCTCATCGCCCCTTCGTATATCGCATGGGCTTCACTTTCGCCAATTGCCGATTGCGATTAGCGATAGGCCGAACCCGAAAAATATATATGCTACGTTTAATAGTCCTCGGGGGTCTAGTATATCGCGGTGCGCCTTATGTATAAGCCTTGGGCTCCACCGATTGCGACTTACGATTGGGGGGGAGCAGAACCGAAAATATATATATTGTGGTTAATGGATCTGGTGGGTCTGCCATATCGCGGAATGTTTGAAGCTTGGGCTTTGGGTCTTAGCAAAGTACGATTGCGATTTGCGATTGGAGGCCTGATCGCATCGCATTTATTCATGAGAGATAGGCTTTGCCCTTGATCAATGCAACCTGCGATATATGATAAAGGTATGCAAGGAGGATGTGTAAAGACCGAGGAAGTGCGGAGATGTTAATTCATGCATGCTTTGCAAAGCATTTCTATTATAAAAGAGTTATAATAGGAACAAAGATGTGATAGAAGATTTTGTGGGTCGAATCCAAATACAACCATAATAGAAAGTGGGGTTTTGTTATATGCGTGGGCATAGAGCACCATGAAGGTTTATGAGGATTGAAAAAGTCCCAATGAAGGATATGAATGAAGGACTAGACTGGGTTATAAATGAATCATGCCGCAGAGATTTATTCAGGGGGGTCTTAGCCATTAAGAATTGAAGGTTTGACTCGGAAAAGAGTTAAAATCCCTGGGATAAAACTAGATCATTCGGAGAAATGAAAGATCAAACTTCTAGGGGACCCATTCAAATTTTCTACCAGAGTAGGTTTTAATAGGGTGGTGGTTGTGGCCACAACATAATGATAGCTGCTAACTCAAGAGAATGAGTCACATAGTTTTGCTCATGCTCATTCAACTTCCTCAACTCACAGCATACCACCTGTCCTTCCTGCATCACGACTCCACCAAGTCCTCTCTTTCATGCATCTATACATACTACAAACTCTTTTTTAGGATTTACAATGTTCAAGACTGGAGCATTTGTAAGCAAATGCTTCAACTACTCAAAACTAGCTACACACTCCTTAGTCCATTCAAACTTCTTCCCTTTTCTATGAAAGGATGTAATATGATAGAAAATCCTTGAGTAGTTCTTGATGAACCTCCTGTAATAACCTGCTAGTCCCATGAGTGATCTGACCTCATTCACATTCCTAGGAGTTAGCCACTCGATGATAGCTTTAATATTTTATGGGTCCATTACTATCCATTCCTTGGAAACAACATGTCTAAAGTAATGAACTTCAGTCTGAAAGAAACTGTACTTGTTGAGTCTTGGCATACAAGTGACGCATTCTCAAAAATATTAATACTACTACTAGGTGTTTTGCATGATCTTCCTCATCCTTAGAATATATCAATATATCATCAACGAATATTATCACAAACTTATCTAAATAATGATGCAACACATTGTTCATCAAACACATGAAAGTAGCTGGAGCATTAGTAAGACCAAAAGGAACCACTACAAACTCATAATACCCATAAGTGGTATGAAATTTGGTATTGTAAATATCTTCTTCTTTGAAGCGCAACTGATGATATCCTGATCTTAAGTCAATCTTCAAAAACATTGTTTCTCCCTTTCGTTGATCAAATAAATAATCGATCTGTGACAATTGATACCTGTTCTTGATAGTCACCTTGTTCAACTAACTGTAATCAATGCATAACCTGAGAGTTCCATCCTTATTCTTTACAAACAACACTGATGTACCCCTGATCCAGGTGGTTCCAGAAAAGCTCAAAAATCAAAGTCTGTGTATTGCAATGAAACCAAGAGTAGATCAAATATATTGTCACAATATTTCCAATGGCACAAATAGCACCTCAATCCGAGTTCGTATGCAAAAGTTATGGTCAATCAAAGTTTTGGTCAAAATAGGCAAAAGTCAAAGTCAAAGTCAACATTTTACCACGTGGAAGGCTGTAGAGATGACACATGGCAGAAAAGTCAATAGGCCTAGTGGGACACATAGAGCTAATATGTTAGCGCATCGAACAAACCAGGTGGACCCACAAACAGGTGATGTGACATCACCACAAGTCGACACATGGCAAGTAGGTGACAAAACTGGCATACAATGTGGACCAATGAGAGATTGCCACATAGACCAATCGCATGGTGCCACGTGGCACCTCAAATTAGGCCCAAGTGGCCTTGCCATGGTGCAACCTTAATTTTTGTCTTATTCTCATGGTTTGGGGAGTCGTTACAATATGGAAATACATATACCATATCTTATATGGTTTGAAAACTATATTAAAACCAAAATCGGGCTTTAAAACAATATTAAAGCAAAATTGGGAGTCCACGGGTTTTGAACCCAAAACATTCCCCAAAAAAAGTAATGTAATATGACTATGCCAACCATTGTGTCAACCACAAATTTTGTCTTATTCACCCTCACACTTTGTTATAAAATGTCATTTAAATGGTTCAAAGGGGATGATGCAGAATACATGAGAGATGAGGGCACAAGCAAGCCAATGAAGACATGAATCTCAAGAAGATTCTAGGAATATTGTTAGATCATATATTAGGGAATATTTCAAAGAATATTCTCTATAAGGAACCTTTGAAGAATCTTTAATATTCCCTGGGGGCAAAATTTTGAAGGTGTCAGAAATATGTTGAGTTTATGCTCATTTGAACCAGTTTTTCAAAAGGAACGTGATGGCATGATCAATTTCTTCATCTAAGTAGCTAAATTTAAGTCAACTTGCAGAAGAGAATCTTTGAGGAATCTTTGAGATTCCTGGGGAGACCAGATTTGACTGAGTCAAAAAGGGGTCAAGTTTATAGTCATATTTCATAGTTTTTTGCAAGGAACGCGATGGCGTAGGTAATTCCTTAATCTGAGTAGCTTATTTTCAGGTCGTCCCCAAACTTGGAGGTATAAGATGCATTGTTTCCATGTCTTCATTTGATTTTTTCTAAGATTATGATTTTCATTTGAGATCCTTGTATCCCACTTTGTGAGAGGATCATTGTATGCCACTTTATGTGGGGAATTGCTCCTTTGTCATGCTAGAGGAGAGATTTTATGAGTGAGAGTTCTTAGAGGAGAATGTCTCATGGAGAGACATGCCACTCTAGTTAAGGGCTGTATTGACAGAGATTACATCATGTACTCATCATCATCTTGCAACAACTAATGAAGCAACCTCCACACTCTTGACATCGGGCCTTGAGACATAGCCCACACTGGGTGAAATCCGTTATCATATCATGTGTTTATGGTTGTTCATAATTATTTCTTCTTGTTTCATGTTGATAGTTTGCTGAAGTTGTTTAGAATATGCATTTCTCGTGATTTCATAAGAAAATGTAAGTGTTAGTAAAAGGTCCTGTATAATGGGGATTTTTGTTTGAAAGCATTCACAAAAATTTCCCAGATCAACCACAAGGTGACACACTTAGCCTTATGTATCCTTTATCAAGAATTTCCTTAAGCTACAAATTCAATTCCACCAATTCTAGAGTACTCATTTTTTAAGGTGCCTTAGATGTTGGTGCTGCTCTTAGTACCAACTCAATAGAAAAGTCCACTTCCCTATGAGGAGGCAACTCAGAAATATCTATTAGAAATACATCCCGAAACTATTCCAAAACTGAATACTTCTTCAAGACTTAAACATCCTCAACATACTTCCCTTTGTCACTAGAAATATGCACTACAAACAATACACATGTTTCCTGCGACTACACTTTGCCTACATGGATGTAACCATTCTCACTGATGTCTAATTCTTCTTTCCCTGTAAGATTCTTCTTTGTCCATCATCATCCAAGCACTAAATAGCCTTATCATAGAATCTACCTTAGTCCTATGAATGTACAACCAATCCATGCCCAAAAACATATTATATTAACCCAAAGGATGCACAGTTAGATGTGTTGATCTAGAGATACCATTCATCTCAAAGTCATAAGCTCTCACCCTATGATGAACTCTTTTCTTGGTCCCTATAAGCAACTGCACCAACCAAGATTCTACATGCATTTCTTTATTCAATGAAAACTTATCAACTAGGTAAATACTGATATAACTATAGTTAGATCCAAGATCAACCAAAATGGAAACAACTTGATCACAAAGCTTACCTTCCTTCTCGATAATAGATGCCTGATGATTAGCATGCCTACTATACACTATTGCATAAACCCGAGGAATGCTCTGTCTAACATCTCCAACTATTTGTGCATTCGAAGCACTATAAATCTGAGGTGTTCCTCCCTAATGTTGTGGACAATCTCTCCTATGATGCTCTTCACCACAAGTCCAACACTACAGAGGATTTCTGCCATCACTCTTTTTTTGATCCTTAGGCTAAGACCCATGTCCTATGTCAACTGCATTGAACTTATTGTACGATGTTGCATTATCCTTGTTACTTGCATCCCGAGGTCTTCCTCACTTCTTATCCCATTTTCCTTTAATCTTTTCATCCCCTTGCAATCACGTTTAGGCTCAGAGTTACACTTAGACTGCTCATGACAATGCTTGAAATTCCCAATAACTTCCTCCAATGACTAAGGCTCATCATACTCAATTCAATATTTGAATCCTAAAGGCACCCACTAATGAATCTTTGAAGCTTTTTCTTCTCATCCTTAAGATATGGCACATACCTCAATAGTTCCACAAACTTAGTCGTATACTCTCCATCTATCATAGAACTCATCTTCAGCTCATAGAACCCCTTAGCCTTTCCATCGTAATATCTCTTGGGAAAGTACTACTTTCTAAAGAGTCTTTTAAACTCATGCCAACTCAACTCCTCTATCTTGATGCCTCTGACATGATTCACATCTTCCCACCAGATATGTTCCTTTCCCTTGAGACTGAAAATAACTATTCTAACCTTCCTATTCTTTGAATAATCATGTAGCTTAAAGAACTTCTTCATCTGAAGCGGCCATGCTTTTGCATCTTCTATCAAATGTAAGAGGTTTGGATTTCTTAAACTCATTTGGAAAGTACTACTTCTCAATCCTCCTGTAAGGATGATAGTGTTGAATTTACACGATCTTGGGTCTATGATAGAATCTTAAAATCTATGATGCTACCAAACCAAGAATCACAACAAAACTATTTTGCACAGTGAAATATAAACAGTAGAAAATCACACATGCACAAAATATATACAACTTTTTACATTTTTCTACCCAATTTTTTTTATATTAATCAACATATAATACAACAATCTAGGGCTCCTGTACTAGGGATAATGACCCTCATACATCCACTAGTACATGTATACAAACTGGGGCTTGGTGTCAATACATCGACCATCAATTTTCCCTCAACAAGATACTTTGTCCATCTAGTTGTCACTTTCTCTCGCAGCTCCTCTTAGTCGTACCCTATACCTTCCCGGTGCTCCAGCTCCTAATCTGCAACTCCTACCTCTATCAATGCTCTAAGTCCATCTCGTCACTGAATCTCGATTGTCAATCTTCTCTATAGTTGTGCCTTATCCCATCAAGGTTACAACAAATCAATACTCCTATCAAGTTGTTCACATCTCCACTTTTGAACAACTCTCAATATGCCCACTGCTGCTTCTCAGCTACTCAGGGACTTCAACCCACTGTGGTCTTCCTACGTTGCTTCGATGAAGACCAACATAGGGTACAAAGGGCTGCCACCTACCATTGCAAGATGTCCATATCCCATAATGAACACGGCCTAGGAGGACTTCCCATCATCTACTATAGAAGTCCTTCTCCACACACAAGTCTAAGGCTCCACAAACTACTCCTGGTTGATTAGACCCTTGAGCTCCAATAACTACCACTCTAGCAACTGCTTTTGTCCATCAAAGTGTTGCACACCATGCTCCAACTTGGACACTAATTGTTAATTTGGGGTAGCATCGGATGTGCTTTAGCCACAAAAATTGGTGGAGAGGCTAAAGCACATGAGATATCCAATACCCAGAAAGGGTTTGGGCAGATTGTAAACAATTTGAGAGATATTAAAATAATTAATATTTTTAATGGAGTCCCTAAGTCTAAAGATAGGGAAAATAAAATATTAATGTGTGTTAATATAAAACTCTGTTAGAATGGTCCAAAAGTCATGGATCAAGCCAAACCTAATCTTAGCCATTGATTAGGGACTTAATCTTGACCGTTGATTTGTCAACGAGAAAAGTATAAGAGGAGGCTTGAGGGTCACTTGGAGAATACATTGAGGGAGACTAGTCAATTCAATTTCTGGAGTGGGGTTAGCTGAGAAATTGAACCAGTGGTCTGGAGAGTAGTTAGGAGGCAACAAGTATGGAACAGAGAGACGAGAGATCAGAAAAGGCAGACGTGGGGCTAGAGGAAGCCACGCAGAGGCAATAGAGACTACGCAGATCCAATAGGGCCTGCATCATCCACACAGAGGTTGCAGGAGTGACGCAGAAGGCCAGAGAGGCTACATAGAGTCTCAACAAGCTGACGCAGAGGGTTTTAGGTTATGCAGAGGTCAGTAGGGCTGACGTGGGTTCAGAAGAAGTGCTGAAAAATTTGTCTTTCTGTGGGTAAGCTAGTTTGGTACCCTATTGTACTAGAAAATTGTTGAATAATAAAATCTTCCCTTGCTGCACTGTTTTCCCACATTGGGTTTTTTTGGGGACATCATTCCAAAATAACTGTGTCAATGTGTTGATTCTTATGCATATGTTTATTTCTGTATTACGGTGTGATATCTGTAGCAATATTTATTTTAATGTTTATTGAAGTAATTTCATGAATAACTTACGGTGAAATAAGTAGGAAAAGTAAATCGGTTGCTGCAGTGATAGAATTTTCACACTAACATGTTGTCCTCCAGTATACCATAAGTGAAATCACGTCCACACTTGGTCCACTCTCACGCTGCCCTCCAACAAACCACGAGTGACCAAGTCCATGTTATAGCATCTGCACCTAGTTAGGGCATCCTCACACCTAGGAGACCTTTACACATGACTTCCCACAGACTTCTCCAACTTCGCCCTTTTCTCTACAATAGAGGATCTTTTGCACAAATATAGGCTACAAAATTCACTGTGAATCTACCCACTGGTTAGGGCTTCTAACATGCCATGTCAGCCCTACCTCCTTTGCTTCCATAGGCTGCAACAAGTCTGTCCACACTAGGACACCTACATCACTCCATAGCAGGATCTACTCTTAGTTTGAGTTCCTTCATGCCCAAGGAAACTCTAACAAATAGATCCCAACAAACTACAATGTATATTGATCCAAAACTAATCCTAAACTAGGATCCAACACCTACAAACATTCACCAAAAACACATGCCTTGTTGACTGTTTTGTTATAGCTCCACTCCTGCAACTTAGGCCTAGTTAGGGCACGAAACTCAATGCCTACTAACCTTCAAATTTACCCAAAATTGCACTATAGAATTGTGACTACCCTTCCATGAGGGGATATGACCCTTGGCAGTGATTTTGGGCTGTTCCATCCCTTACCAACCCTTCAATTGACTGCATCTACCTACAACAGGCTCCTCCAAGCTTGTGGTATGCTCCACAAGGGTCAGACCACACTTATTTCACCACAAAATAGTCTCCAATAACCTCAACCTTCAAAATTAGTACCTCGGCCCTCTTTTCATGAGCTTGGTCACCCTCCAATAGCTTTGAAACAACCTTGTACCCTTGTTGTCTGTCCTCTTCTTGTTGCGGCCTCCAATAGATGTGTTTCTCTCTACAACGAATTCTTTGTAAGGTACGTATTGCATAAATGGACGGTGAAATGCCTCTACAACACCTTGTATTTATACACATACAAAGGCTCCTCCAAAACGGTACAATGGGGCTTGAATAACTGTCACTTGGCTTATTAACTCTAAGTCTACCTAGACACACATGGGAGATTGTTGGGTTGTGTTATATTCTTTCCACATAGTTAACAGGTGGTTTGAGGGGTACCCGTAACCCCACTTTATGGGGTCTGGGGCAACGCCCCGGAAAATTTTGGTTTTGGACCCTATGTTAGGTTGGGCGGACCCACCTATGGTTTTGTGCATGATTTTCGCACATGTTTTTTGGACGCGATGGTTTTCGGTCCATGGTATTGGAGATGGTTTTTTGGTCCATGGTATTGGACATGATGGTTTTTCGGTCCATGGTATTGGATGCTTCGACATGTATAAATATGTATTGTAACATTGAAAGGAATATAAT
>APFE031210443.1:139277-159152 GCA_000404065.3 Pinus taeda | reverse complement strand
AGGTGTTCTGGGTTAAGTTTTCTGTTATTGTGGATCTGGTTATCTGGGTGACTTACTGGTACTTGATGATCATTTGATATTTATGGATCCAGTTTGAAAATTTATGAAAAGTGGTCCTTGAAAGAAAAGAAGTAGGGGTTTGTAGCTCCCTTCCAGGAGAGACTGGAAAACGAGAGAGAGTTGTAGCTCTCTGCAGGTTGCAGCCTGCGTACTGGTAAAGGACTGCACCAGTACAAGACCATTGTAAAAAGGGTTTCTAATTTGAAAGAAGATAGAGACATATTGCAGCAGGTGGTTTTCACCCACATTGGGTTTCCACCTTATATCTGGTGTTCTTTGATGTGACTGTCTGTTTTTCTTGTTCATGCTCATTATTTTATGGTACTGATATGCAAAAATAATTCAAAGTATAAATAAGGAAGTTTTGGTAAAAGGACTAGATAATACTGATTCACCCCCCCTCTCAGTATTATTTTCAACATACTTCGGGTGAGACCTCAGTCCATGCTCCGTGGACTGTTACTGAAAGGGACAGTAGTACTCGGATTTGTTTGGCTAAATCATCTCTGAACCTGGATCAGGCCCCAACAAGCCAACAAATCGTTCCGTTCTTGGGACCAGGATCTACATAAGGGATGTCTGATGTCATGTCATTGGAATCCAATGCAGAAAGAAATTAAAGGGTGGTTATATGGAAAGATTCATGAGTTCGCGGTGCAGGAAAACAGGAATCTGTGAGTATCAAAAGAATAGTGATTGGAGCTCTACTTATATATGGAAATCCACCCAATTTTCTTTGCATCCTTTCCCTCTGAGTTGTATGAGTGGATCGCAAATCTAGCAGATAGTCAGGGGAGGTGTAGGCTCAACAAACTGATTGTGTGGAACCCAGAATTAGTGCGTAGACTAGAAGCATTGGAAGATAAGATCGCACGCATTGTGAACCATTGGCTCAATCGAATTATATTGGGGTTTATCACCGAGTTCACGGTAGTCACAACAATTAGCTATAGCAAGGTGGAATAATGCTTTCTCAAAGGACCATGAGGTAAGTACATTAAATCATTGAACACTTGGATCAAGATGTTATTGTGTGAAAAGTGGGTTATGAAGATAAATGGATGTTTGGGGCTATGCAAAGTGGGTGGATCTATAGAAATGAATGTAGCACAGAGATATAAAATAACCCCTTTTTTTGGCTCAGCGGGAAAGCGAGGAAGAACTCATGAAAGTTTCTCCGAGAAGCATGGTCAGTCTGATAAGGCAGCGAATTACACGCCTACCACCCCCACCTACGCCACCAACGGTCTCATCTTCTTCACCTCCATCTCCACCCACACCACATCTGCCACCACCATAGTTCAATATGGTGAGCGCGATAAAATTGTTGGTATTCAGAGGAGTAGGGAACGAAGATCTAGACCAATTTTGGTTCATGGTAAGGGTTGTATGGGAAACACAAGGAGTTGTGGATGACAATATAAAGAAGGAAACATTGGTGAGGGTGTTGTAAGATTGTGCACTGGCATGGTACATTAAGAGTTCTAATGACCATCCAAATGTGGGGATCATAGATATCCAGGCCACGCTGAACAGGGAATTTAGTAGTCCAATTTCGGAGACACAATTGATTATTAGTTTAAGGAGATCGTGATGCTTCTAGGTGAGACGGCATGGGATCTAGATCAGAGACTAAAGAGTATGATTTGCGAAGACAACATGACCTTGACAAATGGGCAACACCATGCATGGTTTGTAGTGTCACTAACACCGCATCTAAGGATGACATTGTCATAGCAGAAGTTATCCACCCAAGCTGAAGCTTTGGAGATTGCAATGAGACTACATGAAACCCCAATACAAGATCTTGGCCTAGGAGTCCAACAAATCCATGTACAACTGCAAAATTTGTGTTTGGAAATGCAGAGTTTGAAACAGGACAAGACAACTCGCCCAGAAGCGCGTGAGAAGGTATGGTGCCTAAAATGAAAAGGCCATGGGCATGACAAGGATCATTGTCCAGTCTTCATGAACTACTTAGTAGGAAGAGGGTCAATGCCACTAAGACTAGAGGCACAAGCAGGACCAAGTGCGACACCTGCATTATGGTGCCCAATCTATCAGATAGGAGGAAAAAACACTACGGATAATTGTCATCTATTGCAGAAGTATACGCAGACGTCCCAACAATTATTCTGTAATTTCTACAGGTTGATAGGCCATGATGAGCACACCTGTAGAAGTTATGAACTGATGATGGATCATACTCCTGCCTACAGAGTGCAGGCTGAAATGCGAGCCCTCTACCCAAATACAGGAATGGCGCATGTTGGATTTCAGGGGCGCGGATGAGGTCGAGGTGGAATGGGACCATGGAGGGGTCATGGATAGCTGATTTGTTACAATTGTAAAGGGCCAGGGCATTATGCCCATGATTGTACAAATCTGACGAGAGCATCATGTTTATATTGTACTCAGTTTGATCGTGAGACAGAGGACTTCCCTACACTGATAGCGAAGTTGTGCGATAAAGGGATACTCCAGCCTCCTTTGACTCAAAATTTGCAAATGATGAGGTCTGAGCCACACGAAGAGGACCTGAATGTAAGCATCATACTCCAAAGCGGTATCACGATAGGAGATGAAAAAGATATGTAGCTTGAAGAAAGTGCGTGGGTTTGCAAGGCTCCTACAAAGGAACCTAAATTTGATTTGAAGCATGTGAAGGAGACATCATGGAAGCTAAGAAGAGCTTCACGAAGGCCTCCACTTTAGGTAATAAGGATCATTTAGAGCTAGAGATGGATCCTTCAATGATCACTACCTTTTTGGAGACATGTATGAAACAGTTGCGTGACGACAAGGCTGTGAAAGGACTACAAGAACTTATCACTAGGTCCGCTAGGTCAGGAGAGCCTCATGTAGTCCGGAAGCTCGGGAAACATACATCAGGAACAAGAAGGGAAATGTGATTGACTGTGAAAATTGGGGAGTATGAAATGGATTAAGTAATTTTAGATCTAGGATCAGACGTGAATGTGCTACCAAAATAGGCATGGGAGCACATGGGTAGGCCCACGTTGCAATGGTCCCATATTCAATTATTGATGGAGAACCAACAGAAGAACCTATCGATGGGAAGATTGCAGATTTTGAGGTAATAGAGATTGTCGATGATAACAATCCCTATCCGACGCTACTGGGAATAGACTGGGCCATTGATATGAACGGAATAATAAATCTAAAGAAGCGTAAAATGATTTTTGAGAAAAAGTCACTACGCGTATGGTGTCTTTAGACCCTACAGAAGGAGTACGCTACACAGAGCCAGTGTGTGATGACGAGAGCGACGACGAGCTAGATTGTATATACAAGATAACTGCTCATGAACATGATTGGGTGAATCCTACAATGGATGGTCAGATTTTGTGGGAGTGTGAAAGATCATGCACATCAGATTCAGATGAGGAAACAGATCGATGACAGAACTGGTTACACAAGGTAACCATGCTCAATTACAACATGATGGTAAGATCACTACGTTGCATGACAACAGAGGTAAGGGATCTGCCTATGCATGATGGGTTGATAGCGGTGGATGAATTCTTGAACAAATTTGAAAGCGTAGTGCTAGAACTATAGCAGTTCAACTCTAAAATGGGCACTATGCGTAATGCCCTTAAGGTGGTGGGGTACGCCTCAGAGAAGTATTGAGAGTTGGTATGAATGCACAAGGGGGAAGCTTATATGATTTGGAAAACCTCAGCTATGAATGAGAGCTGGTTATGAGGGGAAAAATAGCTTGTGCACCCACCTTTCCAAATGGGTACAGGCGTATGGTATGTAGCCCGCACGAATGCACACCACTGTCATGATAGGAAATAGGAACAACAAGCATAAGTAGGCAAGATAAGTGCACAAATGACGAAGCATGATAAAACCTAGTGCACTAAAAATCATACATGGGGAAGCCTTTGACAAGGTATGCGAAGTGTTGAACATGGTCCACCATGTGAGACGCATCGAATGGGACTGCACATACCAGCGGTTGTATGGGCTTATAGGACCATGTGAAAAACTTTTATCACGCAACCACTTCTGAAGTTGAAGTATGAAGCAGGGGTTGTAGTCCCTGTGGAGCATGCGAAGATGAATCCATGCATAACAACACCCATAGATACGATGGTCCACACAGACCGAAATGAAGAAATCACACAGTTATGCAAAACAGAACATATAAGACTTGAGGAAGAAATCCGACAAGGAAACTTTAGACTTCACGAACTTGAAAAAGACTGGGTATGGCTAAGAGAGAAAAGTGCTTTAATGGACACAAAGATCAAGAAGTTGGAAAACAAAATAAAGGAAGAATTTCTCTTTGACAATCCGAGGATGGCAAGGCAAGGTGTGTATAGTCATACTGATAAATTGGAAAGCTATCCTCATGAATTGGTTAGTTTTCTACCATGGCTAAGACTGCATCTCACCAAACGTACTGACTAGGGCAGCGCAATGCAAATAGTAGAGTGCACGACATTGATCACTGTAATGGAAGATGGGGATTCTCCGTGAACCATTGTGGAGGACAAGATGTAGCCCCACACGGGTGGTGCGCCCACCTAACTAGCCATAGGAAGGATAGTGTTAGTGCTCCAGGTAGTTGAAAGGGAGCACAGGACTATAAAATATTCTACCTGGGGGTTGCACAATATGAGAGATGCACACAGGAGCAAGATGTCACAGGGTTAACGACCGCGCATGGAGGGCTACGCTGCCACACATGTTGGCTGGGAAGTGACCGTTGGTGTCACTATTCATGGTGGGATGTCGGATTTGAGGCCAAATGGAGTGGGCAGAAGGAATTTAACATGCGAGTTGTGGGCAAGATTTGTGAAAATCTGCTGCCAAGAAAGCATTAATGGCCTAAAATTGGGGGGAACGGTCGAATCAAAATTTAAAAGGTGCTATAAAACTCACAAGGTTGGTCAGCGAACAACACTTGGTCATTTGAGAATTGAATGTTTGAGTAGAGCATAGAGTGTTGAGAACTGAGTGATAATTGAGCCCCTAAGTTCGTAAGAGACAAAATACAATGTAGAGATGATGATGACCACTAAGGATGGGTTGGGAATTGAAGAGGGAACTATCGGCAAGGCCGCATAGACCCCCATGGTGTAGGATGTTCCCGAGGGTGCTGGGGTGGGCACAAAATTCCCCAAATCACTGCTAACGCCGTGGCCGAAGAAGGATAAATAGGCAGTGGGTCGAGTACTTATGTCCCTGAGGAATCCGCGACACAACAAATTATCAATGGAAGAAAAGGAGAAGGAAGTCACAATTGAAACAGATGAGGAAGAAGAAGACTTGTAGGCCCTTATTTCCACTGCAAAAGAAGAAGAAGACATGGATGAGGATATCCAACCATTGCATTTTGTAGAAAAATGGCCAGTGTATGTCCCTCCATGGAAAGGGAAGACCCAAGGATCTAGATGAAATGAAGATTTCACTTCGGACCCCACTCTTCCCCAATGGCATTGTATTTGAGGGCATGCACCTAGGCCACATGCCCACCATGAAATTTGAATACTGGAACCTCACTGATAGTGAAAAATTCCCACACCTAGAGATGGAGAATATGATGAAGCAGAAGACCGAGGGGGCCGTTATAGCGCTAGAGCTGCAAAAATGGCAGCACAGTGTGGAAAAGGCCGGGTTGTTGCACTTGTTATGCATTCTACATTTCTACACATGCCCATCACCATTTTTGTCATCAGGCAGCTGCTATGTATGGTGCACAATGGGCATCTATGGCTAGAGGAGCCTATTCCCATCACGGCAGACCTCATCCACCGCATTTCTCGACTTCCCTGTAAGGGAAAGGACCCCGTGACTATAGTCAGAAAAATTAGCGATTTGGCTCTTACAGAAGCTATGAAAGTCAAATATAAGCTAGAGAAAAAGAAGAGGGGCTACACCATCTCCAACATCAAGGACAAGGGGGTGCGAGTAGCAACTCAACTCTTAACCGGTAAAGTGATGAGCAAATGTCGCACTGATGAGGTATCAGCGCTGGTGGTTGCTTTGGCCAAGTAGTGCATAGAGGGGGTCTAGTTTAACTAGGATGAATTCCTTTGTGAGGAATTTTTGTTAAACTGTCACAAAGCCCAGGAGCAGGGTAAGACCTTCCACTACGTGTGGTTGCTCTTATCCATATTGCTGGTAGTGGGAGAACTGCCGGAGGACTGTCAGTTCCCCAATATTGATCAAGACTTACCAGAGGCTGCGATTTACACTTTGCTCTAGGCCAGCAAGGATGTGAAACAAATTTGCAATACAAAATTTTTTTGGGTGCTCATGGAGGCAAGCATCTGAATGTGGATCAATAAGAGGTCGTGCCTGTCACCTACGTTGCACAGTAGTCTGCAAAGTTTTACAGACTTCAAGGTGGATATGCACAACATTTATATCAGGGCGTGAAAGGACCCGGTGAAATAGTGGATAAAACTACCATTTGTAGCCATTGACAACGCAATATTCACTGTATTGGAGACATGGCCTCCTGAGTGGCGCGCCCTAGATTTGACGGAAGTGGATAGAGCGCTAGCACAGAAAAAGAAGGATGATGCCAAACTGCGCATCACCCAACTGGCCGTGAGAAGGTGGAATGGAAAAGATGCAGCTGAGGTAAGGGCAATACGTGAAGTGACACAGGAATCCATGGAGCAGAAGAAGGTCATAGAAGCAGCAGTAGTAGCATAGACAGCAGAGGTAGAAATTGTGTAGGCAGAGGAGGGTCAAGTAACATCGTCAGGGCAGGAGGCAAAGGACACATAAATAGCAGAAGGGAGTGCGGACCCAGGGACTGCATCCACACAGCTCAAATGGCTGTGCATCATAGAAAGATTGGGCCCAAGCAAGAAGGTAAAGGCCTCAAAGCTGACCATTGACCTGATCACCTTAACCAACGGTGATATCCATGACATCAGTGAGATGGTTCACGATATCACTAGTGAAGCGCTTCAAGAGTTTATGACAAAGCAGGAGACTATGTTGGGGGCCCTCAGGGCACAGCTGGAGGAGTTACAAGTGTGGTCCACTCAGGAAGGTACCTTGTCTACCCACGTCATAGTAGGCACTTCAGCAACAGAACAGATGTTACACGCAAGGATGGAAACCACAATAGTGTTGCCAGAGGGATCTCTAGTGTCACCAAATGTGATGGATCGGATGTCACTTAACTTGATGAAAGACATTGACCTTAACCTAGCTTCCCTTCCCCGGGAAACACTATTACAGTTACAGGATGGGATAACAGCAGAGCTGCAGGCCAGGGAGAGCTGCGTGATCCAGTTTCGCAGTGAGAAAAAAAACTAGCATAGAACAAATCAGCTTGCAGCATGATGAGCTGGTGTCACAGAATCAATAGTTGGTGAATACGGTAGACGACGCTTGCCAATACGTCCCAGAGCTAGCCATGATAGAAGATCTACTGATAGAAGTCCAGATCCACAGTTTGGCAAGTGGAGTTTGTGACACGAGAGAAGAGATGACAAGGGTGGAACTAGAGCTGAATCTTTAGATTGTCGAGCTGTGGTTGAAGGTGCAGCCTTCCACTCCCACAGAAATTAGAGAACAGTGCGTTAGCGCTATTGCAGTAGGGTTGGAAGATATTGGAGGTACAGTGCACGACTATATGAATATGTTGGAACAGGCACTGGAGGTCCTCATGACTTTGCAGGAGGATCCTAACATGTAGCAGCTGGAGGCAGAGGCTCACGAACTCTAGTAGCAGTACAACAACATTAGAGGAACTGTGCAGATAGTAGTCCTCACTCAGCGGCTTGCAAGGATGCAGCAAGCCAAGGCATTAAAGGAGTAGTTGGACATGGCATGCCACAAGGAAGCAGTTCTCAAAGTGTGTGTCCAGCCATGGATTGATGAAGCCTTCACAATCACGACAGATATTGAAGGAAATTTTGCATAGATTCAGGGGATGCATGCATAGATACAAGGCAACATGCTGAAAACATAGGTCTCAAAAGAGAGAATGCAGCACGTTTAGCAAGTAGTAGCTTAGTGCATTGTAGACATCAACACCCTATGGCAACAATTGGAGGGACTCCATGCCAAGATCGCCGCCACAACAGAGTGACTCGAGGGTGAGTCATGATGTTTGTGTTGGGGGCCTATTGGGCATGGAATCCCCCCATAGCATGGTTTGGGGCTCAAAGCCTAAGTTTTGAGTAATATTATTGTAAAGCTCCATGAATTGTGGGTGTGAATTGTATGTTAGAGTCATAGGGCTATTCGCCCTAAGTTTTGAATGTAGTTTCGGCGTACCCATGTTCCGCGGACCATGGGATTATATAACTAGAACGAGGCTCTAAGTTTGAAGGAATGAAGGGATGGAATCTAATAGATAGAATAAGATAATGAGCATAGATCAAGAGTCTAAGTATCTTGGGTCGTAGTAATAGGAAGAGGCTTTGCAGTTGAGTGCACAGAGGCCTAGTAGAGTCCGCAGCTAAGTGCGTGGAGCCCTACAACTGAGTGCATAGGGTGGAGTCGAGTCTGTAATTGAGTAGCAAGAATAATAAAGAGAAGTTCTATCTGAATTCAGTGTATCTGTTCTTATGTTATTACATGTTTTATGTCAATTGCAATTATACTGTTTATTTACTGCGCACCTTTGTATGGATGGTGAATATTGTTAAGCATAACTGAAAGCATATAGATAAGCTAAGTTAATCAACCAATATCAGGTTACTAATAATGCCTTTGGTAATAACACTGTTCAGCCCCCAAGTAGGACTGCGTGAAGAGATCATCATAAGATTTGAGGTATTGATAAGTGCGCGTAGCGACGTGCACGCAGGGTCAAACCACAAACCACTTGGAACCCATCAAACATCTCCAGGGTGTGGAAACCTAGTTCTAGCACCCTCCCATACTACTTCAGGTGAGACCTCAGTCTATGCTCCACAGATTATTGCTAAAAGGTGCAGTAGTACCAGGATTTATTTGGCTAAATCATCTCCGAACCTGGGTCAGGCCCCAACAAGCCAAAAACAAGAAACCTTAGATAAGATTTCACATAGTTCTACTTAATTCATCAGAAAACATAAGAGAACTAGATTCTAATTTCGTGGAAGTTGATAACCATTAATTTCATATATTATTAAGACAAATTTAGTGAATTCGTGTAGTGTTCATTCAATAATTCAAAAAACATATCATTAATCGACAACATATAAGATAAATAAATTCAATGGAAATACTTAGCAATTCTTCAAAATGTTGTCTTTATTGATCTTCAATTCACCAATTACAAACTCTTCTACCCTGCACACATAGTTGCAAGAGTCTGTGTACTCAACTGTAGACTCTACCTAGGTCTCCTGCACATGCAGCTATGGGAGCCTTCCCTTCTTCACCTAAGCACAGGAAGCAAATCCTTCCTACCTTAGCACTTCCACAAAAACCCTTCCACGTACCCTAATCTCTATCAAACATTATCTCTAAGACTCGCTAAGACTCAACTATTTATATATTTTCTAATATAATACCATGGACCCTAGCTCATGTGTAAGTCATCAAAACCGACCAAAAAAAGGGCTAAGGCCCTTTTGACTCCTATCTATCTACTCGCTCCATATTCACATATCACGGATACTTTACATTATTTTTACAAAAAATTTACAAAATTGGGTTAAATTAACCTCACAACTAACCCTAGGGACCCTATCCCAACAATCCCCCAACATAAAGATCGTGACTCACCCTCGAGTCTCTCAGCTAGTGTCGCGATCTTGTTGCGAAGATCTCCCAGCTAACCCTTAATTATTGCAACTTCTACAGTGTTGTGTGTCACTGCTTGTTGTACTTCTTCGACCAATTTTTCAATTTTTGGCCCCTCCACTACGAGGCGCATGGTCCTCTATGTCTGTTGTAATCCTTTGAGCTTCTCTTGGAGTGACAGAGTAAGCTGACATGCTTCCTCTAGCCATGACTGTTGTCTGGCCTTCAGTAAGGCTTCCTTCCTCTATAAGTCCTCTACTTGTGTAAGTAGCTACTTGCCCTCCTGTAGCTTGGTGAGGCATTGTGCTGGTGCCAAAGAGTGCACAGTCTCTTAGACCTCATCATATTATCACTGCATTTCTCGAACATCGGTGTTTAGTGGCTGTAGGTTTTGGTCTTCCTGCAAATTTTTCCATAACTCCATCACTGCATCAAACATAGATGATCAGTCATTAACTACAGTGTCAAGTGTAGTCATTCCCTCCTTTATTGCCACTCCGCAATGCTCCTGGACCTCTTGTGGAGTCGTCCTTGCAACTTCAACTACAACTCTATGATTTGCATCCAAAAATCAAAAGTCACCCTACTGACTTCCTCCTTTGAAGCACGTAATGTAGCAGCCAATTTCCTCACTTTGGCTAAGGCCTCTTCCAAGGAAAATTTTAAGGATGGAAGTTTATCTTAAAGTTTAAAAACCTTGGTGAATCTTACTAGTCCCTAACATGCAAATTGTAAAACATTTGGTGATAGTTTTGTAGAAATATTTATATTTCTGGTTATTTTATATTAGTCAATATACAATTTTGGAGATTTTTAAGGTAAAATAATGGTGTGCTATAAAATTTGGGCGAATAATCCTAGAAAAAATGGAAATTGGTGAATCTCTTTTTTGGAAAAAGCATGGAAAATTAGCCCATCTATGATATTAGCCCCTAAAATTTTCTGTGGCTTCTACATTCTCTAGTATATTTAGCTCAGGCACTAACTTGCAGGTGTTGGCTTGTTGGGGCCTAACCTAGGTTCAGAGGTGATTTAGCCAAACAAATCCAGGTACTACTGGCCCTTTTAGTAATACTCCACGAAGCGCAGACTGAGGTCTCACCCGAAGTAGTATGGGAGAGTGCCAGAACCAGGTTTCCGCACCTTGGAGATGTCTGATGAGTGGTATGTAGTTCGACTCTGCGCGCATGTTACTATGCATACTTACCTGTTCCACGCAGCCTAAGGTGTTGCCTTAGTGCAGCCCTACTCGGGGGCCAAACAGTGTTATTACCTAAGTCCTTACTAGTAATTTGATATTAGTTGATTAACTTAGCTTATTTGTATGCTTTCAATTATACTTAACAATATTCACAATTCATACAAGTGCCAATAAAGAAACAGTATATTCACAAATGATATCAAACATGTAATAACTTAGAACATATACATAGAATTGGTAACAAAACCTTTCTCTATTAATCTCTTCTCCGATTACAGACTCGATGGGGTCCGCGCACTCTGCTGCAGGGGTTCGTGCACTCAACTACAGACTCTACTAGGCCTCTGCGGACTTAGCTACAGTGCCTTTTCCTATACTACGACTCAAGCCACACTTCGCACTTTGAATTAATCTCTAAGACCTTTCATGCCTATTCTCTATTAGATCGGATCTCTCTTTACACCTTAATGCTTCGCTCTATTTATACAATCCCTTGGTCCGCAGACCATGGGTAGGCCGACATTACATTCAAAACTAGGGCAGACAACCCTATGACTCTAACATATATTTCATGCCCACAATTTGCGGAGCTTTACAATAATATCAACTCAAAACTTGGGCTTTGATCCCCAAAACATGTCGTGGGGGGATTCCATGCCCAACAAGCCTCGAACACAAACATCGTGACTCACCCTTGAGTCACTCTGTCGGCGCGGTGATCTTGGAACAGAGTCCCTCCAACTGTTCTAGAACGGTACTGATGTCTGCAACACATTAAGCTGCTACTTGCTGAACCTAATGCATCCATTCTTCTTAGACCTCTATGTCAGGCATGCTTCCCTACATCTGCGTGTGCATCCCCTATATGTGCACGAGCTGTCCTTTGATATTTCTCGTGATTTTGAAGCCCTTATCAATCCATGGCTGAATGGGTGCTTTGAGAACTGCCTCCTTGTGTCGCGCAGTGTCCACTTGCTCCTTTAGTGCCTTGGCTTGCTGCATCCTCGTAAGCCACTGAATGACGATGAATATCTGCGCAGTTCCTTAGACACTGTCGCATTACTGCTGGAGTTCTCACACCTCTGTCTCCTGGTGCTGGATATTAGGATCCTCCTGCAAAGTCACGAGGACCTCAAGTGATTGTTCTAATATGCCAGTATAGTCTCACACTACACCCCCAATTTCTTCCAACCCTGCTGCAATAATGCTAACGCGTTGTTCTCTAACTTTTGGGGGAGTGGAAGGCTACACCTTCAACCACAGTTTGACAATCTAAAGATTCAGCTCCAGCTGAAACTTTGTTGCTTCTTCCCTAGCCTCACGGACTTTGGTTTCCAATATGTGAATCCACACCTCTATCGGTAGATTTGCTAGGATGGATAGCTCCGGGACACGTCAACAATCATCATCTACCATTTGCTCCAATTTTTTTATTTTGCGACACCAATTCATCACACTACAAGGTGAGTTGTTCCATTTTTATCCTTTGTTCATTGAGAACTTGGATGGCGTGACTCCCCTTGGCCCATAGATTTGTTGTTATCCCATCCTATAGCAGATACAATGTCACATGTGGAAGGGCAGCCAAATTAAGGCCAAGGCCTTTCACCATGTTAACCAAAAATCTATTGGTCACATTTGTTGCAACTAGGGCCCCTTCTGGCAACACTACTGGGTTTTCCATTCGTGTGTGCAGCATCTGCTCTACTGCCGAGGATCTTGTTGCGAGATGGGTAGAAAGGGTATCCACCTGAGTGGGCCACACCTGTAACTCTTGCAGTTGCACCATGAGGGCCCCCAACACAGTCTAGTTCTCCTGCATAAAATCCTGAAGTGCTTCACTTGTGACATCGCAAACCGTCTCACCGATGTCATGGAGATCACCTTCGGTTAAGGTGATCAAGTCAATGGCTAACTTCGAGGCCTTGACCTTCTTCCTTGGTCCTTCTCTCTCTGCGATGTGTGGGTGCTTTAACTGCGTGGACATGGTCCCTAGGTCCGTTCTCCCTTCTGCTATTTCTATTTCTTATGGCTCTTGCCCCTATGAGGATGTTGCTTGGTCCTCATCTACCTTCACTATTACTTCCTCTGCCACCTGTGTTGTTGTTGCTGCTTTTGCAGCCTTTTTCTGCTCCGCGGCTTTCTGTGTCGCTTCCTATGCTGCATTTTCCTTAGCTTCCATTGTTTCATGTCGCCTTTTTTTAGCCAGTTGTGTGACGCGCAGCTTGGCATCATCCTTCCTCTTCGGCATTGCCACCTTCTCAAGTTATGCCAGGTCTAGGGCGCACCATTCCAAAGGCCATGTCTCCAAGACAGTGAAGATGGCATCATCAATGGCTATAAACAGGAGCTTCATCCACTACTTCATTGTATCCTTGCATGCCCTGATGTATACATTATGCATGTTGTCTTTGAACTCTACAAAACTCTGCACATTGTTATACATTGTAGGTGACAGGCGTGACCTTCGATTGATCCACATTTGGATGCTCATCTCCATGAGCACTCAAAAAAAATTGGTGTCGCGAATCCATTTTGCATCCTTTTTGGCCGAGAGCGAAGCATACTTCACGGCCTCCGGTAAGTCTCTACCAATGTTGGGGAATTGACTATCTTCTTGTAGTTCCCCTGCTACGAGCATAATGGATAACAACACCAACACATAGTGGAAGGTTTTACCCTGATCCTGGGCTTCAAGACAGTTTTTCAAAAATTCCTTGCAAAGGAATTTAGAAGAGTTGAATTGGACCCCCTCCATGCACTGCACGGCCAATGTGACCACCACTGCCTGTCCCTCATCGGTGCGACACTTCCTCATAACTTTGCTAACCAAGAGTTGGCTTGCAACGCGTACCACTTTGTCCTTGATGGTGGAGATGGCGTAGTCCCTCTTCTTCTTCTCCATCTTTTATTTTTCGTTCATGGCTTTTGCGAGAGCCAAATTGCTACCCTTTCCTTTGGTTATGGTCGTGGGGTCATTTCCTTTATAGGGGAGCCGAGAAATGCAGTGAATGAGGTTTGTCGTGATAAGAATAGGCTCCTCCAGCCATATATACCCATCATGCACTAGGCATAGCAACTAGCTAATGATGAAAATGGTGATGGGCACAGGGTGGAAATTTGGTATCCATAATAAGTGCAACAATCTGACCTTTTCCACACCGTGTAGCCACTTCCATGAATCTAACATTATCACTGGCCCCTCAGTGTTCTGCTTCATTAGGTTCCTGGTCTCTAGGTGTGGGAACTTCACCCGATCAACAAGGTCCTAGTCTTCAAATTTCATGGTTTGCACGCAGTATAGGTGCGTGCCCTCAAACACAATGCCATATGGGAGGAGTGGGGTTTGGAGTGAACTCTTCATTTCATCCAAGTCCTTTGGCACTTTGGTTTCCCGTTTCCATGGAGGGACATACGTGGGCAGTTTTGTTGTAGAGCTTATAGGTTGAATATCTTCCTCCATATCTTCATCTTCTTCCACTATGATGATAAGAGCCTGTAAATCTTCTTCTTCCTCATCTATGTCGACCGTGACATATTTTCCTTTATCGGCCATTGATAGTTTATTGCATAGTGGGTTCATCAAGGACATGCGTACGGGGGCCATTACTTGTTTATCTTTCTTGGGCTTCGAAATTCGCGGTGATTTGGGGATTTCTATCACAACCCCGGTGCCTCCTAGAACATCCTCCACCATTGCATGCTTGCCAGTGGTTACCTCTTCAATCCCTAAACCATCCTTAGTGGTTGTCAGCATAGCTAGGCTGTATTCCATCACTTGCGAACTTAGGGGCTCAATTATCGCTCGTATCTCACTGCTTAGTGCTCTGGTCAAGTGCTCAATCCTCAAATGACGAAGTGTTGTTTGCTGGCTAGCCCTTGTGCCTTTCAAATTTGAATTGACCGTTCCCCCCAATTTTGGGCCATTAATGGTTTCTTGGTAGCATATTTTACCAAATCTGGCCCATAAATCGCGTCTTAAATGCCCACCACCCACTCCATTTGGCCTCAAATTGAACATCCCATCATGAATAGTTACACCAATGGTCACTTTCAGGCCAATCCATGTGGTAGCCCAGCCCTCCGTGCACGGTTGCGGACCCTCTACTTCTGCGTGCATCCCCAATATCACACAACATCTAGGCATAATAGTTTATAGTCCCACGCATCCTTTCAATTGCTTGAAGCAATAAGACTGTCCTTCTTGCGGCTAGTCCTCATGCGCCTTACTACTGGCAACGTGCTACCCTGGTCATTAAGTTTGGCAATATATGGTCCAAGCCAAGGCAAAAGACTAACCAATGCATGGTGATAGTGCTCAAACTTGTCAGTATGATCGTTCACACCTTGCCCCACCATCCTAGGTTCTTTGATGAAAAATGCTTCCTTTATCTCATTCTCCAGCTTCTTGACCTTTACATCCATCGAAGCACTTTTCTCCCTTAGCCATACTTGGTATTTTTCATGTTTGTGAAGTCTAAGGTTTCCTTATCATATTTCTTCCCCGAGTCTTATGTGCTCTGTTTCTTGCCACTGTGCGATTCCTTCATTCCAGGCTTCGCAGACTGTTGTATCTACGAGTGTCTCTATGTGCAGACTAGGCTTTGCATGCTCCATAGGAATTACAGCCCTTACTTCATACTTCAGCTTTGAAAGTGCTCGTGTGGTCATGGTTTTGCACATGGTCCTATAAGCCCATAGAACCACTGGTACGCGCAGGTCCTAGTCAATGCATCTCACATGGTGGACTGTGTTCAACACTTCACACACCTTGTCAAAGGCTTCTACGTGGATCACTGTTGGTGCACTTGGTCTTGTCCAACTTCGTTGTTTGTGCCCTTGTCTTGCCTGCTCCTACATGTTGTTCCTGTTTTCTATCGTGAGGATGGTGTGTGCTCGTGCAGGTTGTGCACCATACACTTGTACCCATCTGGAGAGTTGGGAATGCAAGCTATTTCGTCCATCATACCCGACTTCCATCCGTAGCTGAGGCTTTCCAAATTGTATAAGAATCACTGTTTTGCATTTGTGCTAGTTCTCAAAACTTCTTTGATGTGTACCCCACCATCTTGCAGGTGTAATGCACAGTGCCCATTTCAAAGTGTCAAAATGCCGTTGTTCTGGCACTTCTATTTCAAATTTCTTCAGGAATTCATCCACTGCTATCAACCCGTCATACATAGGCAGATCCCTTACCTCTGTTGTCACACAACGCAGTGATCTTACCATCATGTTGCAATTGAGCGTGGTTACCTCATGTAACTAGTTCTTCCATCGTTCTATTTCCTCATCTGAATCCGACGTGCAGGATATTTTGTGCGCCCATGAAATCCTGCAATCTGCTACAGGATTCACCCAATCCTATTCCTGAGTGGTTATCTTGTAGATACATTATAGATCATCCTCGCTCTCATCATCACACACTGGCTTTGTGTAGCACGAACTTTCCATAGGATCTAAATGGACCACTATGCACAATGACTTTTTCTCAAAATCATTTTGTGCTTCTTCAGGTTTATCACTCCGTTCATGTCAGTGGCCCAATCAATTCCCATTAGCACGGGATAGGGATTGTTGTCATCGACAATCTCTATCACTTCGAATCTGCAACCATGCTCGCACCTTCAATGTCTATTGTTATACCCTACAATCTTCCTATTAGTAGGATCTTTTGTCAGTTTGCCATTTGCAATTGAATAGGGGACCATTGCAACATGGGCCTACCCATGCGCTCCCATGTCTAATTTAGTAGTATGTTCACGTCTGATCCTAAATCCAAAATTACTTGATCCATTTCATATTCCCCGATTTGCGCAGTCAATCTCATCTCCCTTCCTGTTTGCATTGTGTGCTTCTCGAGCTTCTGGATTACACGCGGTTCTCTTCACCCAGTGCACCTAGTGATTAGTTCCTGTAGTCCCTTCACAACCTTGCTGTCGCATAGCAGCTTCATGCATGTCTCCAAAAAGGCAGTAAGAATTGATGGGTCCATCTCCAGTTCTAGTTTTTCCTTACTACCTGAAGTGGAGGCCTCCGTGAAGCTCTTCTTAGCTTTTATGAATGTCTCCTTCGTGCACTCCAAATCGAATTCTGGTTCCTTTCTAGGAGCCTTGCAAACCTAAGCACTCTCTTCAAGTTGCTTGCCCTTGTCATCTCCTATTGTAATACTGCTTTGGAGCATGATGTTTACGTTTTGGTTCTCTTCACGTGGCTTAGACCTCATAATTTGTAGATTCTGAGTCAGGGGAGGCTAGAGTATTCCCTTATCACATAACCTTGCTATCACTGTAGGGAAGTCCTCCGTCTCATGATCAAATTGGGTACAATATAAACATGATGTTCTTGTCAGATTTGTACAATCGTAGGCATAATTCCCTGGCCCTCCACAATTGTAACAAATCAGTTGTCTACGATCCCTTCCTGGTCTCACTCCACCTCGACCTCGTCCGCGACCCTTAAATCTAGTGTGCACCATCCCTATATTTTTATTGATGGCTCACGTTTCAGTTTGCACCCTGTGGGTAGGGGTCCGATCCATCATCAGCTCATAACTTTTGTAGGTGTGCTCATCATGGCCTACTGATCTGCAGAAATTATAGAACAATTGTTGGGATGTTTGTGTATACTTCTACAAGAGATGACAATTATCTGTAGCGTGTTTTCCTCCTATCTAACAAATCACACACCATAATGTAGGTGTTGTGCTCGGTCTTTCTTGTGCATCTTGTCTTAATGGCATCGACCCTCCTCTTGCCAAGTAGTTCCAAAAGACTAGACAATGGTCCTTGTCATGCCCCTATGCTTTGCATTTTATGCACCATACCTCCTTGTGTGCCTCTAACCGAGTTTTTCTGTCCTGTTTCAAACTTTGCATTTCCAGACACAAATTTTTCAGTTGCGCATGGATTTGTTGGACTCCCAGGCCAGGATCTTGTATTGGGGTCTCGTGCAGTCTCATTGCAATCTCCAAAGCTTCGGCCTAGGTGGATAACTTCTGCTGTGGCAGCGTGGTCCTTAGATGTGGTGTTAGTGATGCTACAATCCATGCACGGTTCTGTCCATCCATCAAGGTCATGTTGGCTTAACGAATCATACTCTTTAGTCTCTGATCCAACTCCCAGGGAGTCTTGCCTGGAAACATGATGATTTCCATAAACCTGATAATCGACTATGTCTCTAATTTTGGCTTGCTAAATTCCCTATTCAGTGCAGCCTGGATATCTATGATCCGCCCATTTGGATGGTCATTGGAATGCTTAACATACCATTTTAGTGTGCAATCCTGCAACACGCTTACTAGTGTTGCCTTGTTCATATTGTCATCCACGACTCCTTGTGCTTCCCATATAGCTTTTACTATGAACCAAAATTGGTCTGGATCTTTGTTCCCTACTCCTTTGAACATCGGAAATTTTATTGCGCTCACCATATTAAACTGTGGTGGTGGCGGAGGTGGTGTGGGTGGAGATGGGTGTGAAGATGGTGAAACCAATGTTGGTGTAGGTGGAGGTGGTATGCGTAGAATTCGCTGCCTTATCAGACTTATCACACTTCTTGGTGAAACTTTCAAAAGCTCTTCCTCGCATTCTCACCGAGGTGAAATCAAGGGGCTATTTTCTATTTCTGCGCTACCTTCGTGTCTATAGATCCTCCCACTCCGCGTAGCCCCAAACATCAATTTATTCGCATAACCCACTTTTCACACAATAGAATTTTAATCCAATTGTTCAATGATTTAATGTACTTACCTCGACATCCTTTGAGGAAGTGTCATTCCGCCTCACTATAGTTGATCGGTGTATCTACCGTGAACTCAATGATAAACCCTCCTATAATTCGATCGAGCCAATGGTCCACAGCATGCACGATCTTTTCTTCCAACACTTCTAGTCTGCACACCAACTTTGGAGTCCACACGATTGGTTTGTCGAGCCTACACCTTCCCTGACTATCTGCTAGCTTCCCAATCCACTCATACAACTCAGAGGGGAAGGATGCAAAGAAAATTTTGTGGATTTCCATATATAAGTAGCACTCTAACCACTGTTCCTTTGATACTCATGTACTCCTATTTTCCTACATCGCAAACTCGCAAATATTTCTGTCCAACCACCCTCCAATTTCTTTCTTCGTCGGATTCCAGTGACATGACATTAGACATCCCTTATGCAGATCCTGGTCCTAGTGTTACATAGCAATCTGTCACCGTCCCTGTCACCCCTTCTCCTACATCTTGGAGGACTCATTCCAGGGCCTATGAGAAGTGACATGACCTAGAAACACTTGCATTGTATTCCCCTAGACATGAACTTCATATGCCCTGAAGACACCTTCTGCAAAATACCCATAAAAGTAGCCCTTTTTCCATTGGCGTGGTTCCACTGTGTATCACTCGTGCCAATAGGGGAAATCCTCCAAAGAGGGTGTGCCAGCTGGCACTCTGTCTTAGAGTCGCACTCGTGCCAGCCTAGTTGGGTAAAGTTTTTAACAAACAAACTCACGAAGGTTCTTCCTAACCCACTCATGAACTGAATCTATATTGAGTTGGGTCAGTTTGGCTTTGAATCGCCATAGGAGGGAAGTAGTTCTCCACCTCTCATGGAAGCTTCTTAGTGATAAAGCCAATCCCATGAATCTTGTGGATGAACCTAACTCCTTCTCCTCTATCTATAAAAGCTTCTCCTTTTGCCTTTGACTAGTTAGTAGTTCTAGTCTCCAAGTTCCAAATTCTAAGTCCCAAAGTCTGAGAATTGCTAAGCTCATGCTACAAGAAGCCTTCTTCATTCCCATAAGGCTAAATCTAAAGTGAGGAGATTCTTGTCCAAGTAACCAAGGAGAGGGAGGCTTGTTCCCCATTCCCAACAAGCTTTGCAAGG
>APFE031210443.1:95212-137241 GCA_000404065.3 Pinus taeda | reverse complement strand
AGAATATGAATGAAAAATGTGCATAGATTACATTTGCATACTTTTCAAGTGAATTGTGCATAGATTACAATTGCACAGATTACCTTTACCCTTTGGGTGTTTGCCATTTTCTATCGATTTCACATTTCTGTCCCTAGGGCATCTAGTGGCTTTGTGTGTCGAGCCTTCCTCAGGTGTTTTGATCTTCTATTGGTCCAGTCAACTTTATGATTTCTCCCTTTCACTCGTTTAGTGGTTGTTAATCGTGTCATTGTGTTATTTGAGTGACTTGCCTCTTTTTCACTTGAATTCTGCTTCGTCTCGCTTTGAGCCTAGATTACACGGCTCATTGGTGTCTTTGGGTCTTTTCTCCTTCTTTGGAGGTTTGCTTTGTGATTTAGGGAACTGAATGTGCTTGTATTGAGTAGAATTTGTTTGTTTTCATTTCTCAAAGTTTGTTTAGTGCATTTTGCCATCAACAAAAGAAAAAATCTCTTTTGCTTTGTATTAGTTAATGAGAATTAGAACTTTGATTTTGATTAGTGATTAGTGATCTTAAAGAAAAGTTTGTTAATTTCCATTAGCTGCATTAGAGAAGTTATTTTTTGTCTTGTGATCATTTCATTTGTGTGAAAGCTCTCAAACCCTCTCGTAACTAGCATTCATCGAATGAAATGACATTTTTTGGCATAGTTTGCATTTAGGGAATTTTGAGATATCAAATACGGTAAGGACTGAAAACTGAAACCTAATACAAGATCAACTTTAAAATAAACCGAATGAATCTAACAACACATTGGAACATAACGCACACTTTTTAGAGGTCTAGGCTAGAGACGTGCTCCGGCGTCGTTAAACCTAGTCACTTTTGTTTCCACTCAAGGTTGGGTGAGTCCTCCTTTTGTGACTCAATTGTGGTCTAGTACGGACTTGTGCTCCCACGTACCGTCGAGTATATGGGAAGACCCCACTAGGTTATCATCGTTAATCCACAGGAAGCCGTGTCTTCCACCTTATGACCCGTAACGCACCGAACACAACATTCAGGAAGATTGACTGCCGTACGGAAAGTCCTTGGTTTTCATACGATCGGCAATGTGTATATGTAGTTTTACGGATTGTCTGGTAAACCTTTTGCCTAGTTCTCCAGATTAGTCACTTTTGATCCTTTTTGGACTCCCTAAAAGAAAAGGCACATCTGAGCACTTGTCACTTTGGGCTCATTAAACATTCGAAGGCGACTAGTCATCTTTTTGTCCTTTTCTGGACTCTCTAAAGATGAAAAGGTCAAGTTATGTCCTTGTGTCTTAAAATTTATTCGTCCGCGATCACATGCCCTGTTAGATTTTGTTTGTTGGTCGTTTGATTGTGTGTCTTGACTCTTTTTCAGCCCCGTGTGTGCGATTTTCAGTTTTGATGGCAACTTTTCCAGAATTCACCAACCTAGGAATCCCCTCTGAAGGGAATCCTGGTCACTTTCCTCCTTTTAGGAATGTTGGTGCTCCTTACATGGCAACGTTGTCCCTTCCTGGGTTAACTGTTGGGTTTCCTGTTTGGTTGTTCTCAACCTCTGTGATCCCTAATGTCTCAACTACTGGTCAATCAGTTCCTCCACTCGAACAACATCATGTTGATTCCAAGGTGGACCTCTCCCCTTCTTCGCCTGCTTCTACGTCCTCATCTTCTACTTCGCCTGGTGAAAGTCTGGATTAAAGTAACTAGGTGGCTAAGAAAAAGAAGAAGAAGACGAAGAAGAAGAAGTCTCATAAGCGAGAGGCTAAAAGTGAAGCTAATGCCCTGAGTACAGCTTAGGTCGGAATTCATTCTGCTCCTTCGCAGAAGGTTAAGTTTCCTTGTAAATTGTGCAAGGATGACCATCTTCTTCGTGATTGTCCTGGCATTCCCAGGATCTTAGATGTATGGTCTCACAATCCAGCCTACCCCTCATCATCCTCTGAAGCTCATGGCAATGCTACCCTATCAGCTGGTAATGGTAAGAAGAACTGGAAGATTCGATTCCCCTGTAAGCTATGTGAAGGTGACCATCTCCTTCATCTTTGTCTGCTTATGGATAAAGCTTCCGTTGTTTTAGAAGATCTTACAGCTTCTACACCCCAGCTCCCCGTTAGTTATCAGAGGTTCTCTTCAGATCCTCTCCCTATCGACAAAGCGATTGATTTAAATCCTTCTCTTGTCCATCCCCCTCTTACCGAACCAGAGTGTGATAAGCCTGTTCCAGACCAACCATTAGTCAGAGAGAGTGTCGACTTGGGTTCACCACCCGTCGATCACTCTGTTTCGGAAGAGTGTCATGCTCATATTCTTCTCATCTCGTTAGATTCTCCTGAGTCTGAAAATGACTCTCATATCCGATCTGATCCCGAGAATCCTTCTTCGGAGTACGGGGGCAATCATATGATTCCCTCACCAAGTAGTTCAATCGTTTCCTTCGACTGGAGTCACCTTCCTACTTTCCACCTTCCATCCCATGTGCCTTTCCAGATTGCAGTACATGCCTATGATAAGGCAGTACCTGGCACTATCTTGGATGAGGGCACATCTGTCAGTCTTATGCCTTCCACTACTTGGAAAGCTTTGGGCTCCCCACAGCTTGTGCCGGTCGCACAAAATATGTTAGCGTTTGACGGAGGAACTAGTCAACCATTAGGGATCCTTCTGAAGTTCCCTATTACTTTGGGAGGCAAAACCGTCTATATAGATGTACTAGTTACCCAAGGTGCTTTATATTTCAGTCTTCTCCTTGGTCGTGACTATGTTTATGCCATGAGGGCCCTTGTCTCTTCACTTTTTCGTGTGGTTTTATTTCCACACAACGGAAGGATCATGACTATAGATCAATTATCGTTCTTTATTCCCCCGGTGCCTCCTGCGCAGTTGTCATCCCCTCCTGGTTTTTATCCACTGGTTGCATCTGCCCCACCGCAGGTCAACTACGTGGCTACTTATCCCATGCCTGCATCCAGTGATGCTGCCGTCGTGCATAGTGTCCTAAGGGCATTGGGTCCTGACTTCCAAGATGTTGCCCTTCCACCAGGAGTGGCACTCTTGGAAGCCACGACTTCTTGTTCATTATGATGAAGTTCGTGTCGGAGCATAGTTCACTTTCCTATGTCAAGCTCTTTAAAAAATGAAACTAGGTCTGGTCGGAGCATAGTTCACTTTCCTATGTCAAGCTCCTTAAAAAATGAAACTAGGTCTGGTCGGAGCATAGTTCGCTTCCCTACGTCAAGCTCTTTAAAAAATGAAACTGGGTCTGGTCGAGCATAGTTCCTGATCTTGTGTCAAGCTCGTTAAACAATGAAACAAGGGTTCTGAGGATAGTTCTTTTACTGTGTCAACCTCGTTCAAAACTAAAACAACTCCCTTTCCAAATCGAGTCTTTCCAAGATCTCGAAAGTGAACCTTCATTCCATCCACTTTGTTGAATTCAATGAAGCTTGGGGGGCATGTACCTCGTTTTGCGTCATTATGCTGGGGGCATGCGAACTTATAACAAGCATAGTTTTTCATTTCAAGCTTGTGTAAACATGAAACCAAATCCAAGCAGAGTTCTCCATGGTTCAAGGTTGTGTAAAAATGAACCCATACCCATTTGACATCTCGTGATTGTTTTCTTTATCCGCTAAATTTTGTTAGATGAGCTTTGGTTGTTTTCATCCCATCGCCACCATCTCTTTGGGCAATCATATGCTTTCAATTACTTGTTTTCCTTTCCTGAGGGACCGCAGTTAAGAGTGGTTTTGTTAGCTAGCCTCTTGACCATTACATGTTTTGAGCAGTTCCACCATTGCGGGAACCAATTGCTACCCTTTATACCACTCATTCCTCTAGGACGAGTCACCTTTAAGCTTTTTTATAAATAGTAAAATATGAAAAGATTGCCGAGTATTTTTTCCCTTTTGACTCGTTAAAGAGAATAAAAATGGAGGTCTTCTTTCAGCTCTTTTCTGACCGTTTAAAGATGAAAAGATTGCCAAGTTATTCCTCTTGACTTGTTAAACTTAAATAAGAGGCGATCGCCTTTAAGCTCTTTTCTAACCGTGTAAAGATGAAAAGATCGTTGGGCCCTTTTCATTTCAGGCTCGTTAATGGTCACGAAATGACGTGGTTTCGATCGCTTTTTTACCTTTTTAGGTCAAAATCACTAATCATGAAAAGCACTCCTCGATCGTAATGATCGGGCGGTTCTTTCGAGTATTTTTTTATACTTTTTTGGGCTCGAGAGACACAACTTTATGAAAAAGGACACCCTTGGAGTTTCCTTTTCCGCTGTCTTTTCAAACTCTCTAAACATGAAAATACGTTGATTTCTTCCTTTGTCAGACTCATTAAAACTTAATGACATCAGATTCCATCATAATGACACCTTCAAGCATATGCTATCCCTGTCAATCTTGTCATCAAAAAATAACTGGGGTGCTCGCCAGAAATGGTGGGGAAAATAGAACCACAATTATTGTCATGTTGGCAGTTTGTCGCTCTTGAACATGGCACTTGTCTACATTCGTGTCTAGGTGGGGACATCTCATCTTGTTTTTACACTTGCCTCTGTGGGATTGGGTTATCCTATTTGACCTATCATCTACTCATTGCCTTGTCACCATGACCCCTGATCATTTGATGTCAAATACTACCAAGTCCACTGTCGTGCCGCCAATATGTTCAAGAGAAGTTTACCTTTGCAGAATACTCAACATCCCTCTGATACCTCACATAATCCTGATTCACAAACATCTTATCCTTCTCTATCTCGTGTCGATGATGTGGGAAACACTATGGCCCACCTTTGATTAAGGTCACTTTCTGTCGACTTTAGCTCATTATCCATGAAGTTGACTTAGAGACTCCCTTCAGGTGCCTTGGAGCCTGCATGCCTCAATGGCAGGTTCTTCGTGTTCGACGCGAGGTTTTCATCATTGGCCTCTGATCGAATGATTCTACGGGTGTTTGACACTGGCTCACTGATTCACACGCCATAGATTGTGCCTATAGTACCTTGAAGGCCATTGTCATTATTTGTGGTACCTCTCGCGTCTATTAACAGTTTTCACCATTTACTGGTAATTAGACGATGTTCTTGCATGTTCGACTTTGACCCCCATATTTGCATGCTTGAACTTGTACTTCGTTCGGGTTGAGATGGAGCGCAAGACCCTGGATTTTGTCTGTTGAGATCCAGGTTGCAATTTTGTGGATTATTATCATCATTACATGACCCACTCACTAGATGGCTGCGACCATGCCTGAGTCTGTTTATCGATCCTCACTGGATGGCTGTGTCCATACCTTGGATCCGGATTTTTATGTACTCTGCTATGGATGGCTGCGCCCATACCACATACATCATGTACTTGAGATATCAGTTTTACTTCTTCGTGTAGGTTCTCTGGCGGCAGTTTTTTCAGTTGGCCATGTTCTTGTAAATCATTTCACCCCTCTCTCTCTCTCGGGCCTCATGCTTTAGGGGGCATCTGTTACACAACAATTTGTCACCGTTCTTGTTACCCCTTCTCCTGCATCTTGGAGGACTCATTCTGGGACTTGTGAAAAGTGACATGACCTGGAAACACTTGCATTGTATTCCCCTGGACATGAACTTCATATGTCCTGAAGACACCTTCTACAAAATACCCATAAAAATAACCCTTTTTCCATTGGCACGGTTCCACTATGTATCACTCGCGCCAATGGGGGAAATCCTCCAAAAGGGCACGCCAGTTGGCGCTCTATCTCAGAGTCGCGCTTGCGCCAGCCCAGTTGGGTAAAGTTTTTAACAAACAAACTCATGGAGGTTCTTCCTAACCCACTCATGAACTGAATCTATATTGAGTTGGGTTAGTTTGGCTTCAAATCTCCATAGGAGGGAAGTAGTTCTCCACCTCTCATGGAAGCTTCTTAGTGATAAGCCAATCCCATGAATCTTGTGGATGACCCTAACTCCTTCTCCTCTATCTATAAAAGCTTGTCCTTTTGCCTTTGACAAGTTAGTAGTTCTAGTCTCCAAGTTCCAAATTCTAAGTCCCAAAGTCTGAGAATTGCTAAGCTCATGCTACAAGAAGCCTTCTTCATTCCCATAAGGCTAAATCTAAAGTGAGGAGATTCTTGTCCAAGCAACCAAGGAGAGAGAGGCTTGTTTCCCCATTCCCAACAAAGATTTGTAAGGATGTGTTGTTGATCAACCCAGCCAAAGGAGGATTTGACATCAGAACTATGGTTTGTATTCTTCTTTGTTTAAATCAATATAATAGACGACTATCATTATGGTTCCACTCTTATTGTCTTTTGTAATGATGATTGAGTTATATCCTTTTTGACTGATATATAGTTGCATCTATTGGATTTTATGCTTGTATTTGTGTCATTCTTTGCATGTGCAGGTGTCCATTCACGAGGATCATGGGGATTGTGACTAGCCGGAGCAAAGGAACGGGAGCGACGACTCTTCTACAAGTACTAGCGTTGGAATCCAGGTATGCCCTCATCATCGGTCTTTGATTTGCAATTAGGAACCTGTGTGTTAGAATTTTTTGATTATTGCTAGACCCCATTTGGGCTAGTAGGGATCACCTCTATCCGCAGAGGGGATTTACCTCCACAACACCTAGCAACGGAACCATTTGTTGGCTTGTTGGGGCCTGACCCAGGTTCAAAGGTGATTTAGCCAAACAAATCCTAGTACTACTGGACGTTTTGGAAATATTCCACGGAGTGTGGACTGAGGTCTCACCCGAAGTAGTACGATAGGGTGCTAGAACCAAGTTTCTGCACTCTGGAGATGTTTGATGAGTGGTCTATAGTTGGACTCCACGTACATGTGGCTATGCACACTTACTCGCTCCTCGCAGCCTGACTTGCTACCTTTGCACAACCCTACATGGGGGCCGAATAGTGTTATTACCCAAGTCCTTACTATTAATCCAATATTAGTTGATTAACTTAGCTTATTTGTATGCTTTTAGTTATAGTTAACAATATTCACAATTCATACAAGTGTGTGTAGTAAAGAAACAATATATTCACAAATGATATAAAAAATGTAATCACTCGAAATAGATATGTAGAATTGGTAAAAAAATACTTTCTTTATTAATCTCTTCTACGATTACAAACTCGAATCAACCCTGTGCACTCAGCTATAGGGGTCCACTCACTCAGTTGTGGACCCTACTAGGCCTCTATGCACTCAGCTGCAGATCCTTTTCCTACTCTACGACTCAAGACACACTTTGCACTTCAAATTAATCTCTAAGACCTTTCATGCCTATTCTCTATTAGATCAGATCTCTCTTTACAACTTAGAGCCTCACTCTATTTATAAAATCCCATGGTCTATGAAGCATGGGTAGGCCGACATTACATTCAAAACTAGGGCAGACAGATCTATGACTTTAACATACATTTTATGCCCACAATTCGCGGAGCTTTACAATAATATCAACTCAAAACTTGGGCTTTAAGCCCCAAAGCATGTCGTGGGGGTATTCCATGCCCAACAACAGGCCTATTAAATCATTGTTACCGGGTTCTAGCATTATGTCCCCAATTCCTCCTATTCCCTCAGCACGTAAGTTTTGTTTTGTGAAAAGCTGCTCATTGTTGACTTTAAACTCACTTATGATGGTGAGTGTGCATTTTTCTATGATCTTAAACTCATTTGAGACCCCATGATGTAGTGTAGCAAGGGTCTGGAGCGACAACGCGGAAAGGTTTAGTCCCATATCCTTCACTGTGTTGATCACAACGCGATCTTCTTCTGATTCAACATGCACTGACCCCTCTGGAAAAGCAATGACTTTGATATCCATAATCCGTTCAATCTATGTTACTATGCCACTTCCCTATGTCAGGATTGCTTGCGCTCTACTCTCCTACCCAACACCGACCAAAATCCTATTTACCTGGATCCGCAGTTCATGCAGATCCTTCTGGATTCTCCCCAACATCTTCATGTATTTCTACTCAAATTGTTGCAGCACCTCCATCGTTGTGTCCCTTATCTTTTCCCTGATCTCATCGAGATCGCATTCTGTCAGTACCTTGAAATCAAGATGTGTCTTCTTATCAGACTTATGCTTCTTTTGTTGTCCACCTAGTAGTTCCTATCTGCACCTCTTCAGGATGAAAGGAGTGCTCTTATCATCACCATCGCCTCCTCCCTGCTTTGATAGTTCTTTCTCATCAGTGTGGTGCGAAGCAGACTTCCCACTCGTCTCTGCATCTTGCCATTCTTTTTTCTTCCATCTCTCTAATAGCATGCTCTTTCTACATATGGGCCTTCTCTACAACTACCTTAGCAGCCTCCTTCCTTTTCTCATTCATGGTACACATAGCTTTCTAAGAGGCTTCATTCCACTTCTACATAGCAGATCTTTCTGCACCTTTGTTGGTTCCCACCTCCAGTGTTGAAGGTTCATGCCATTATGGTGGCCAATACCCTACCACTTCCTATACATCTGTCTCGGACACTAATTAGGGAAATAAATGCCAAGTTCCCCCTAGGTCCTTCCGCATGTGGATTGATAAATTATGAAAGTCAACCTTGAACTCCACGTAGGCTGTCAGTTGTTCAAACAAGTTTGGGGACAACCTTGGCCTTTGATTAACCACCATTCGAAGGTCCATCTCCATCAGCACCCACAAAATATTTGTTTCTTAGATTCGTGTTGCATCCTTTGTAGACTAGAGCAAGGTGAACCTCATGGCCTTGGGAAAATATTCCTTGTGCGGAGGAAATTGGTTGTCCTTTGACAACCTCAACAAAACTAATACAATAGACAATAGAAGCCAAGCATAATGAAAATGCTTGCTATCTTCTTTGGCTTCTCAGCAGTTCGTGAGGAACTCCTGGCATAGATATTTGGACCAATTACACTGCAGGCCCATTGCACACTGTGCAACAAGTGATACTGCTGGTGCCAGAACTTTGTCTGTGCAACACTTCCTCATAATCTTGTCTATGAGGATCTGGGTAACGAATTGGAATTCCTAGTCTTGAATGTTCGGTTGTGTTATACTCTTTCCATGACTAGACACCCTAGTTAACCGGGGGGTTAGAGAGGGGGTAGAGTCCCCCCTTCATTGCGCAATGGGGGGCCGACAACCCCCCTTGTCTAGGGGGTTTGAGGGGGGTGGGTAGCCCCCCTCTATGCGGTCCAAGGTAGCTCCTTGGGGAATCTTTTTTTTAGACCCTATATTAGGTTGGGCGGACCTACCTATGGTTTTGTGCATGGTTTTCGCACATGGTTTTGGATGTGATGGTTTTAGATCCATGGTATTGGATGCTTCGGCATGTATAAATTTGCATTGTAAAATTGAAACAAATATAATGAAAAATCAATTTGGTAGTCCCGATTTTTGGATCCATGGGAAAATCTCTATGTATATGTATTTTATGTGTTATGCTCTCATTATTGTTTATTTTCTTTGTTTTTTGAATTCGTATGCAGGTAATTTCTATACAGGATTAAAACCTACATTTGGTATCAGAGTTGTTTTGGCTTCAAGGGGATGCATTTGTTGTTGGGGGGTTTTGCTCAGGCCTGTGGTAGACCCTGTTTAGTGGGATATCTATGGGATCGATCCTAGTGGTGAAAGAAGATGGCAAGCAGTGCAAAGATAGAGATCGATAAATTTAATGGCCAGAATTTTGAGTTATGGAAACTCAAGATGGAGGATCCATTGGTGGATAAAGATTAGTGGATCATGTTAGATCTGGGTACTAAACCAACGGAAGTGTCCGATGAAGAATGGAAAAAGTTGGATCAGAAGGCAAAGAGCACAATACGATTGTGTGTCTGAGATTTAGTATTGCTGAATGTATCAAGAGAAGCTATGGCTAAGGCTTTATGGGTCAAGTTCGGGACTTTGTACCAATCTAAGTCTCTGGTGAATAGATTATTCCTACGGAAAACACAGTAGAACCTGAGGATGAAAGATGGAGATTCGATGATAGAGTATCTAACTGCATGTAATACTGTGGTGAGTTATTTATTATCTGTTGATATTAAAATTTCAGATGAAGATATGTGCATCAGTTTGTTGTGTTCTCTACCAAATTCGTGGGATATTGTAGTTATTGCAATAGGTAGCAATGCAACTGCCTTGCAGTTTAATGCAATAGTCTCATCCTTGTTAACGAAGGAGATGAGACGGAAAAATATGGAGATCTAAAATAGCAATGTCTTGTTTGTACAAGGATGGTCCTAGAATAGAAACAAAAATTAGTCATTGAGTGGAAGATCTAAATCTAGAGGGAGATCTTAATCTCCAGGAAAACCTGTAAAGGTGTGCTGGAAATGTGGAAAGGAAGGTCACCACAAAAGAGACTGTAAATTTAAAGCTCCTGACAAAGGAAAGGGATCTGATGATGCTCCTTCTATAGAGGCAAAAACCACCTCAGATGAAGGTGGGGATGTATACTTGGCTTCTTCAAGTACACATGTAGATCATGAGGCATGGTTGATTGTTGGGCATGGAATCCTCCCAAAGGCATGTTTTGGAGCTCAAAGCCCAAGTTTTGACAGAATATTGTTGTAAATCTCTGTGACTTGCGGGTGTGGGGCGCAAAAGTATGATAGAGTCACAGGGTTGTCCACCCTAGTTTTGTAATGTAATGTCGACTGAATAGACCTACCCATGGTTCGTGGACCATGGGATTTTATAAATAGAGTGAGGCTCTAAGTAGATATTTATAATAAAATAGAGGTATGAGAAGTCTAAGTGATTGAGTCGTAAGTTGAAGTGTGTATTTGGATCATAGAGTAGGAAAAGCCTCTGTAGCTGAGTGCGCAGGGAAAAGTCAAGTTTGTAACCAAGGAACAAATTAATAAAGATAAGTTTTATCATAATTCTATGTATCTATTCTTGGGTTAATGCATGTTTGATATAGTTTGCAAATATATTGTTTATTTACTCTACGCATCTGTATGAATGGTTTATGTTGTTAAGTATAATTTAAAGCATGCATGTAGGCTAAGATAATCAACTAACATTGGAATACCAGTAAGGTCTTGGGTAATAATGCAGAGCATGACATTAAGCCCCTGGGTAGGGCTGCGCAAAGACAATACATCTGGCTTCGAGGTATGGGAAAGTGCACGAAGCAACCTATGTGCAGGGTCAAATTGTGGACCACGTGAACTCATTAGACATCTCCAGGGTGCAGAAACCTAGTTCTAGAACCCTCCCATACTACTTCGGGTGAGACTTCAATCCATGCTCCGCGGACTGTTACCGAAATGGTTAGTAGTATTGGGATTTGTTTGGCTAACTTAACTCTAAACCTGGGTTAGGCCCCAATAAGCCAACAAATGGTTTCGCTACTGGGACAGGGATTTGCATAGAGATGTTTGATGTCCTATGATTGGAATCCAAAAAAGAAAGGAATTGAAGAGTTGTTGGACAGAAAGATTCACGAGTTCGTGGCGCAGGAAAATAGGAATCCACAATTATCAAAGGAAGAGTGGTTGGATTGTTATTTATATATGGAAATCCATGAAATTTTCTTCACATCCTTCCCCTCTGAGTTGTAGGAGTGGATCGCAAAGCTAGCAGACATTCAAGGAAGGTGTAAGTTCAACAAACCTATTGTGTGGACTCTAGAGTTGGTGCATAGACTCATAGCATCAGAAGATAAGATCACGCGCACTGTGGATCACTAGATCGATCGAATTATAGGAGGATTTATCATCGAGTTCGTGGTAGATACTTCAGTCAGCTAAAGTGAGGTGGAACGACGCTTCCTCAAAGGACTGCGAGGTATGTACATTAAATCTTTGAACACTTGGATTAAAATGCTACTGTGTGAGAAGCAGGTTATGCGAATAAATTGATGTTTGGGACTACACGAAGTGGGAGGATCTATAGAAACGAAGGTAGCATAGAACTACAAACTAGCCCGATTTCACCTCCACGAGAAAGTGATGAAGAGCTCGCGAAGTTTTCGCCAAGAAATACGATCAGTTTGATAAAGCAATGAATTCCACACATACCACTTCCACCTACACCACCACCAATTTCACCATCTTCAATCTCGTCTTCATCCCCACCACCTCTGCCACCACCACAGTTCAATATGGCAAGTGCGATAAAGTTGTAGGTGTTCAAAGGAATAGGGAATGAAGATCCAAACTAGTTTTTGTTCGTGGTAAGGGATGTATGGGAAGCGCAGGGAGTCACGGATGACAATATAAAGAAAGCAACATTGGTCAGAGCTTTGCAGGATCGCACACTGACTTGGTACATTAAGCATTCCAATGACAATCCAAACGTAGGGGTCATGGATATCCAAGATGCACTAAACAAGGAATTTAGTAGGCCAAAATCAAAGACATAGTCGATCATCGAATTTAAAGAAATCACGATGCTTCCAAGTGAGACCCCCAGGGAGCTGGATCAGAGGCTGAAGTGTATAATTCATGAAGCCAACGTGACCTTGATGGATGGGAAACACTGCGCATGGTTTGTACAATCGCTAACGCTGCATCTAAGGAACGTGTTGTCATAGCATAAGCTAACCACTCAGTCCGAGCTCTTCGAGATCGCAATGAGACTGCACTAGACCTTCATACAAGACCCTAACCCGAGGGTTCAATAGATCCATGTACAGTTGAAGAAATTGTGCCTTGAGATGCAGAGTTTGAAACAAGACAGGACATCTCACTCAGAAGTGTGAAAGGAGGTATGGTGTGTAAAGTCTAAGGGCCAGGGACATGACAATGACCATTGTCCAGTCTTCGTGAACTACCTGGCAGCAGGAGGACAAATGCCATTGACATCGGAGGCACAAGCAGGACCAAGTGTGACACCTATATTATGGTGAATAATTTGTCAGATGGGAGGGAAGCATGCTACAGATAACTTCCATCTATTACAGAAGTATACACAAAATTCCCAATAGTTGTTATGTAATTTCTGCAGGTCAGTAGGCCATGATGAGCACACCTGTAGAAGTTATGAACTAATGATGGATCGAACTCCTACCTATAGAGTCTGGACCGAAACACGGGCCCTCAATCAAAATGCAGGGATGGTGTGCACTGGATTTCAGGGGCACAGATGAGGTCGAGGTGGAATGGGACCATGAAGAGGTCACGAACAACTAATATGTTACAACTGCGGAGGACCAAGGCATTATGCCCGTGATTGTACAAATCCAATGAGACCATCATTCTTATATTATACTCAGTTCGATCATGAGATAGAGGACTATCCCAAACTGATAGCAAGGTTGTGCAATAAAGGAGCACTCCAACCTCCCTCGACTAAGAACCTACAAATGATGATGTCTGAGCCACGCGAGGAAGAACCGAATGTAAATATCATGCTTCGAAGTGGTGTCACGACAGGAGATGACAAAGACAAGCAGCTTGAAGAGAGTGCCTAGGTTCACAAGGCTCCAACAAAGGAACCAAAATTTGATTTAGAGTGCGTTAAAGAGACATTCATGGAGGCTAAGAAGAGCTTCGCGGATGCCTATACTTTAGGAAGTAAAGACAAACTAGAACTGGAAATGAACCCATTAATGATCATTACATTCTTAGAGACATGTATGAAGTTGTTGTGCATTAGCAAGGCTATGAAGGGACTACGGGAACTCATAAATAAATGTGTTGGGACCATGCTATGAGAACCGCGCATAGTCCAAAAGCTCAGGAAGCACACAATGTGAACAGGAAGAGAGATGAGATTGACCACGCAAATGAGGGAATATGAAATGGATCAACTAATTTTGGACCTAGGATTGGACATGAACGTCTTGCCAAAGTAGACATGGGAGCACATGGGCAGACCTACACTGCAATGGTCTCTTATTCAATTATGAATGGAGAACCAACAAAAGATCCTACCTATGGGAAGACTGTAGGGAATAATGGTAGATATCGAAGGTGCAAGAACACTAGCAGATTTAAAAGTGATATAGATTGTTGATGACAACAATCCCTATCATGTGCTACTAGGAATAGATTGGGGACTGACATGAATGGAGTGATAAATCTAAATAAAAAAAACCTTTAGAGAAAATTTCACTGCATGTAGTGGTACCTTTAGACCCTACGGAAGGATCGCGCTACACAGATCCAGTGCATGACTATGATAGCGACAACGATCTAGACTATATCTACAAGATAACCGCGTGGGAGTAGGATTGGGTAAATCCAACAGTAGATTGCAGGATTTTGTGGGAGAACGAAAGCTCTTGCACCTCAGATTCGGATGAGTAAATAGAATGATGGAAAAACTGGTTACAAGAGGTAACCACACTCAACTGCAAGATGATGACAAGGTCACTGCGCTCCATGGCAATAGAAGTAAGAAATATGCCTATGTATGACAAGTTGAGCAAGGTGGATGATTTCTTGAACAAATTTGAAAGAGAAGTACTGGAACAGTAGCATTTCAACGCTCTGAAATGGGTACTATATGCTACACCCGCAAGATGGTGGGATACGCATCAAAGAAGTTTTTAGGACTGGTGTGAATGTAGAAGGATGATGCTCATGCAGTTTGGAAAGCCTCAGATGTAGATGAAAACCGAGTTTGATGGACGAAATAGCCCACATGCCCACCTATCCAAATGGGTACAGGTGTATGGTGTGCAACCTGCATGAAGGAACACTATTCACATGGTAGGAAACATGATCAGCAAGTAGGAGCGGGCAAGATTGTGGCACAGACAACCCCTCCGTTTGGGACTAAGAGGTAGTATAAGACCAAGCATGTAGAAAGTTATTTGTGTGGAAACCTTTGACAAAGTGTGCGAAGTACTGAACAGGGTCCACAATGGGAATCAGACTAACTGGGACCCACGCGTACCAGCAATTCTATGGGCATATAGGACGACGTGCAAGAACCTGACTACGCAGGCACTGCCAAGGATGGAATATGAGATGAACATTATAAGCCCTCTAGTACTTGAAAAGCCTAATCCAGCACTGGTAGAGATGACGGTTCACGGAACCTTGGAAGTCGAAATCCAACAGGGAAACCGTAGACTCCAAGAACTTGAAAAATAAAGGGTACGGTTAAGAAAGAAAAGTGCTCTGGTGGACGCGAAAGTTAAGAAGTTGGAGGATGAGATAAAGGGAGATCTCGCAGAAAAAACTAGGATGGTAAGGCAAGGTGCGTACGATCATGTTGACAAGTTTGCGAACTATTGTCATGAATTGATTAGTGTGATGCCTTGGCTGGGACCGCATATTGCTAAGCATGGTCACTAGGGTAGCACGTTGCATGGTGAAGTGTGTGAGGCCGACCATAACAATAAAAGGTGGGGATTCTCTAGGAACCATGATGGAGGATAGGATGGAACTCTACATAGGTGGTGTGGCCACCTGACTATTTGAAGGAAGGATAGTCTTAGCGCTCCAAGAAATTGGAAGGGAGCGCAAGACTATAAACTATTCTACCTGGGAGTTGCACGATATTGGAGATGTGTGCATAAGCGAAAAGTCACAAGGTCCTCGATCACGCACAAGGGGTTGCGCTGCCACGTGCGTTGGCCAGAAAGTGACCGTTGAAGTCACTATTCATAATGAGATGCTCAATTTTAGGCCAAATGGAGTGGGTTACAGGCATTTAAGACGCAATTTATGGGAAAGATTTGGGAAAATATGTCGCCAAGAAATCACTAATGAACCAAAATTGGGGGGAATGGTCGAATTTGAATTCAAAAAGTGCTATAAAATACAAAGGGCTGCCCAGAAAACAACACTTGGTCATTTTTGAATTGAGCAGAACCTTGAATGTTTTGAGTCAAGCATTGATTGGGCCCCCGAATTCATGAGTGATAGATTGTAGCACAGATACAATGGCAACAACTAAGGATGTTATGGACATAGTCGAAGTAACTGCCGAGGAGGACGCGCAGGCCCTAACTGTGGGGGATGTTCCAAAAGGTGCCAGGATTGTGACAGAAATCTCGAAATCACTGCGCACACCAAGACCCAAGAAAAACAAGCAAGCAATGGCTCTCGTATGCGTGTCATTGCAGAACTCGCTGTGTAACAAAATATTGATGGAGGATAAAGGGAAAGCTGTCACTATAGAAATAGATGAAGAATAAGAAGATTTGCAAGAGCTTATCATCATAGTAGAAGAGGATGAAGCCATAGAGGTGGATACTTAGCCTATACACTCTGTGACAAAACTACCTGCCTATGTCCCCCCGCAAAAAGAGAAGGCCAAAGTGCCCAAGGACCTAGATGAGACCAAGAGCTCGCTCTAGACCTCGCTCGTCCCAGATGGCATTATGTTTGAAGGCACATGCCTGAGCAGAGTGCCATGCATGAAATTCAAAGATTGGGACCTCGCTGACCATGAGAAGTTCCCTTACCTTGAGACTGTAAACCTCATGAAGCAGAACACCGTGGGGGTGGTGACAACATTAGAGCCACGGAAGTGGTTGCGCAGAGTGGAAAAGGACAGGATGTTGAAACTACTCTGGGTACCCCATTTCCACCATGCCCCAATAACCATTTTCATAATCAAGTAGCTGCTCTACTTGGTGCATGATGGGTGCTTATGGTTGGAGGAGCCCATCCTCATCACGATAGACCTAATTCATCATGTTTCCCAGCTTCCATACAAAGGCAAAGACCCTGCGACCATATTAGAAGGGAAGGGTAGTGATTTGGCCATCGCGAAGGCATGAAGAAGAAGTACAAGCTGGAAAAGAAGAAGATGGGATATTCCATATCCATCATCAAGGACAAAGTAGTACGTGTGGCAACACAAATCCTTGCAGGAAAATTTTTGTACAAGTGTCACGCAGACGAGGTACCTGCGCTAGTGGTTGCACTGATAGAGTAGTGTGCAAAAGGGGTCCAGTTTAATTGGTCCAAATTCCTTTACACTATTTTTTTAGATAATTTTTGCGAAGCCCAGGAACAAGGAAAAACATTCCACTATGCATAGTTGTTACTGTCCATAGTGCTCGTAGCTGGGGAATTACTAGAGGATAGTCAATTCCCCATAATTGACAAATATTTACCAGAGGCTGCGAAGTATGCTTCGCTCTAGGCCACAAAGGATGCTATAAGGATACGTGATAGCAAGATCTTCTGGGTGCTTATGGAGATGAACATCCGAATGTGGATCAACCGTATGTCGTGGTTGTCACCCACGATTTACAACAGTCTGTAGAGTTTTGCAAAATTTAACGCAAACATGCATAACATATATATCAGGGCGCACAAGGACCCAACAAAGCAGTGGACAAAGCTACCCATTGTAGCCACGCACGACGTCATTTTCAATGTCCTAGAGGCATGGCCACTAGAATGTCATGCCCTAAACATTGTAAAAATTGAGAAGTTGGCGATGCAAAAGAAGAAAGACGAGGCCAAGCTACGCATCACACAGTTGGCCGAAAAATGAAGGAAGGAAATAGCAGTATCAGAAGTGCAGGCAGTGCTACACAGAAAGAAATCGAGCAAGAAAATGTCGTATCAATAGCAGCAGCACAAGCAGTAGCCGCGAAGGCAGGTGAGGACCAAACAATGCCTTCACAGGGGCAGGAAGCAGAGGAAACAAAAACAGAAGAAGGAGGCGCGGACCCATGAACCGCGTCAAAACAGTTGAAGTGCCAACACCCAACAGAGTGGGCAGGGTCACAAAAGAAGGTGAAAGCCTTGAAATTGTCCATTGACCTGATCAACCTAATAGAGGGTGATCTGCATGACATTAGCCAGATGGTGCGCGATGTCATCAATGAGGCTCTCCAAGATTTCATGCAAGAGAACCAGATTATGTTGGGGGCCCTCAGAGCGTAGTTACAGGAATTATAGGTGCATCCCCCTCAGGTTGGTACCCTTTCGACCAACCTCATAGTCGGATCCACGATAGCCAAGTAGATGTTGCATGTGGGGATGACAAACACAATACAGTTGCTGGAACGGGCACTAGTGACAGCAAATGAGACCGACAGGCCTTCAATTAGTGCACTGAAATGTCTCGGTGTTAATCTAGTTTCCCTTCTGTGTGAGACATTATATGTGTTGTAGGATAGGATAACTGCAGATTTGTGAGCTAGGGAGAGCCACATGCTCCAAGTCCTCAGTGAGCATAAGGTAAATATGGAACAATTAAGCTTGCAGCGCAACAAATTGACGTCACAAAATCAACAGCTGGTGCAGGTGATAGATGACGCTTGTCGAAGTGTCTCAAAGCTAGCCATCCCATAAGATATACCAGTAGAGGTGGGAATCCATAGGTTGGCAGTAGGGGCCCACGAGGCTAGGAAGGAAATGACAAAGGTTTAGCTGGAGCTAAATCTTCAGATCACCGAACTACGGTTAAAGGTGCAACCATCCACTCCCCAGGAAATCAGAAAATAGTGTGCTAGCACTATCACATCAGGATTGGAGGAAATTCGAGGTGCAGTGTGAGACTACACTGGAATGTTAGAAGAATCACTTAAGGTCCTCACAAATATGCAGGAGGACCCCAAAAACTAGTGTTTAGAGACAGAGGCAAAAGAACTCCAACAACAGTATGACAATGTTCAAGGAACTGTGCAGACGGTGGTCCTCATCTAGAGGCCTGCACGAATGTCGTAGGCTAAAGCACTGAAGGAGTAGTTGGACGTAGCATGAGATAAGGAAGCAGTCCTAAAAGCATGCATCTAGCCTTGATCCAGGTGGACGTTGGTGGCCACCCACATATATTAGTATTTTACATTAATGAAATGAAGTATTATTTCTACTGCATCTTTGTGTATATGGTTATCTTTGTATTTTGTTTCATTACTATTTAAATTGGGATCAATGGTATCAGAATGGTCTACTTTTCTCTATTTTTCTTTGCATGTCCCCAACGAGGTTGGGCTATAAGGAGTTAGGGCTTGAACTAGTTGAGCCTTTGCAAGACCAACCTTGCAAATCCTAATGGCCTCCCATGGTGGATGAAAAGAAAGATGAGTGGGCAGGAGATCTTATCAAAATGTTGCTCAAAGAAGCCCTCGAGCGGCAAAGGAATGCGATGATGTATAGCTTTGTGAAGATCCTTCAACGGATACCCAGAAGCAACGCATTGGCTTCCAACAACTACTTAGGAAATGCCACAACATTTAAGGTACAAGTTAATTTTGAAATCCCCATCTTCAAGGGTCAAATAGACATAGATGTCATAGATAAATGGTTAAATATGCTAGATGGGTATTGTTCTGTTCATGAATTTTCGAGTCGAGAAAAGATTTTTTTCGCTCTTCTGAAAGCAACCCCCCACATCAGGGACTGGTGGGAAACCTACTGCAAGCAGAAGAGTGAAAGCACGGGCTCACTATTTTTAGTTGCACCCACTTGGGATTCATTCCGTGATGCCATCAAGGAGAAGTACTACCGTGTCAAAAGCTATGAGGACAAATACATCAAATGGACCACACTGCAGCAGGGAAGGGATCAGGATGTACTGGAGTTCACAAAATGTTTTCATACCCTTCACACATAGTTGGGTATTAAGTACTTTGAGATGCATTTGGTACTCATATACCATGGCTACCTACACAGATACATCCAGGAAGATATGGAGTTCCTAAACATCTCCTTGCTCTGCACAACGTACTAATACACTGTCAAAATCGAGAAAAAGTTCAAACAGAAGAAGTGAGACTATGGATCTGCAAATCCAAAGCCCAAAGTACAAAGCCAAGGTGCGGTGATCCAAGGCAACCCGTTGAAGTCGCAAGAAAAGAACAACACCATGAAGTCGGAGAAGGACATAGGAAAGTGGTGTGTGTTCCACAAGGGTCCCACTCATAACACAAGTGAGTGTTGGACCAAGCAACTGTTGCTGGCCGAGTTGAAGGATTCAGAATCAGATGCATGTTTTGATTTTGAGTTAGAACCCGACAAGGGGAATGGCAAAGGGAAGTAGATCATTGATGTGGAGCCCAGCGTCACTATTTCCACTGCCAATATCCAGAAGAATGAACCCAAAGACCTAGAGGAGGAGGAGCATCTTTTCCACTCACAAATGTGGGTGAAGGGTTCGCCGCTGCAATTCGTTATCGACAGTGGCAGCCAAAAGAACCTCATTTCAGCAAAGGTCATGAAGCGGTTGGGCCAACCAACTACACCACACCTGCAATAGTACAAGATATCTCAAAGTTTTCTAGCAATGCCGCCTTCCCTACAACATCAAGCCCTTCACAAACAAGGTATTGTGTGATGTTACACCTCTGGATTTTTGTGATGTACTCTTAGGCCAGCCATACTTGTGGAGGCAACATGCTGTGTATGAGTCAAGGCCTCGCGCTGTCATTATTTCTTTGGGTAATTCATTATACAGGATACCAAAGGTAGCCCCACCTACTGCTTCCTGTTTGATTGTTACTAATAAAGGCAGCAAGCTCATCTCCTATACTAGGAAATTCATTTTCTATCTAGTTCGCTCCCAAAGTAAGGGAAAGATCATCACCACATCCATGACCCCCACAAAGGGTTACTCCATGCAGCAGCAAAAGCAGAGGGATATGGTCATGAAAGAACATAGGAAAAACTTCTCCTCATCCACAGGGGTACCACACAAGCTTCAAGAGGGCAACAAATTATGTTTGCATCTGCATAAAGAACGCCTTACAAGAGCCCATCAGAAGCTCCGACCATGCGGACATGGTCCTTACACCATTACCAAGGCTGTGGTAAATAGTGTTGTGGAGGAAAACATTCCTCCATTCCTTCACCTGCACCAAGTGTTCAATGTGTACCGCCTTGACCATGCTTCCCATCATTACTAGACACATCCGAGATTGCAAAACAACTCATCAGAGACCAAGTTCAGCAGATGGAGGAACTCAACCTAATGGGGACCATTGCTTCCTAAGGGGGGAGGAATGATCTAGGTGGATGTTGGTGGCCACCCACCTATCCCACTTGCACCCCCACAACTATATCTTTCAGTTTTTCGGTTTCTGTAATTGTAGCACAATTTACTATTTTTACCAGTTTTTCGAGTCCTAAAATTCCGAAGTTGTTTTGAGGCCCTAAACCACGTTTTTTGGGAAATATGGGAGCAACATGGGTTCATGGACCAATTTTTCTGTTCATAAAGTTGTAGTGCTTGGATAGGTCATTCTAACGAGTTATTGTACACATCAAATGAAGATCGGGTTCAAAAGTTACAACCCTGGGAAGTTGATGTACCAACTTACCCAAAACAAGGCCCACAATTTGGCGTTTCATCTTCTAAGGTTAGGTTTTGAGATGCTACGGGTTTTCCATTGTTTCTCAATAATAAATAGGCCTTCGAGCCTTATCATAACATAGGTCAGAGGCATGTAGCTGCCACATCTCTTCTCAGAGATATGCTACCATCGCCCTAGCTAGTTTATTTCCATTTTTGTTTGCAAGAATATTTCAGTATTTTACATTAACGAAATGAAGTATTATTTCTGATGCATCTTTGTGTATATGGTTATATTTGTATTTTTTGTGTTCCTATTTAAATTGGGATCAGTGGTATTAGAGAGGTCTTCTTTTTCTCTATTTTTCTTTGAATGTCCCCAAGGAGGTCGAGCCATAAGGAGTTAGGGTTTGAACTGGTCGAACCTTTGCAAGACTAGCCTGGTAAATCTCAATGGCCTCCCATGGTGGATTGAAAGAAAGATGAGGGGGCAGGAGATCCTATCAAAATATTGCTCAAAGAAGCCCTTGAGTAGAAAAGGAATGCGATGATGGATAGCTTTACGCAGATCCCTCAACAGCTACCCAGAGGCAACACATCAGCTTGCAACAGCTACTCTAGAAACGCCACACGGTTTAAGGTACAAGTTAATTTTGAAATCCCCATATTCAAGGGTCAAATAGAGGCAAATTCCATAGATAAATGGTGAAAGTTTCTAGATGGGTATTTTTTTGTTCATGAATTTTCAAGTCAGGAAATATTGTTTTCGCTCTTCTCAAAGCATCCCCCCACGTCAAGGATTGGTGGGAAAGCTACTACGAGCAGAAGAGTGAAAGCATGGGCTCCCTATTTTTAGCCACACCCACATGGGATTCATTCCGAGATGCCGTCAATGAGCAGTACTACCATGTCAAAAGCTATGAGGACAAATACATCAAATGGACCACACTATGACAGGGAAGGAACCAAGATGTGGCGAAGTTCATAAACATTTTTCATACCCTTCACACACAGTTGGGTATCAAGGACTCTCAGATGCATTTGGTACTCAAATACCATGGCTACCTACACATATACATCCAGGAAGAGATGGAGTTCCTGAACATATCCTCGCTCGGCACGACGTACTGATGCGCTGTCAAAATCGAGCAAAATTTCAAACAAAAGAAGTGAGACTTTGGATCTGCAAATCCAAAGACCAAAGGACAAAGCCAATGCGAGGCGAACCAAGACAACCTGTCGAAGCCAAAAGAAAAGAACAACACCACAATGTCGAATAAGGACACAGGAAAGTGGTGTGAGTTCCATAAGGGTCCCACTCATAACACAAGTGAGTGTCGGACCAAGCAGTCGCTGGTGGCCGAGTTGAAGGCTTCAGAATCAGATGCATGTTCTGAACTTGAGTCAGAACCTGATAAGGGGAATAGCAAAGGGAAGCAAATCATTGATGTGGAGCCCAACATCATTGTTGCCACTGCAAAGATCCAGAAGAATGAGCTTGAAGACCTAGAGGAGGGGGAGCGTCTTTTCCACTCACAAATGCCAGTGAAGGTTTCGCTGCTGCAATTCATTGTCGACTTGTTTCCAAAAGAACCTCATTTTAGCAGAGGTCATGAAGCAGTTGGGCCTACCGACTACACCATACCCAGAGCCATACAATATCGGGTGGCTTCATGAAGGACGAGATCTCAAAGCTTGCCAACAATGCTGCCTTCCCTACAACATCAAGCCCTGCATAGAGGAGGTATTGTGTGATGTTACACCTCTGGATGTTTGTGATGTACTATTAGGCCAACCATACTTGTGGAGACAACATGTTGTGTATGAGTCAAGGCCTTACGCTCTCATTATTTCTTTGGGTAATTCATTATAGAGGATACCAAAGGTAGCAACACCTACCGCCACCTCTTTGATCACTACTAAGAAAGGTAGCAAGCTCATCTCCCAGACTAGGAAATTCATTTTCTGTCTGGTTCCTTGCCAAAGTAAGGGGAAGATTGTCACCACATCCATGACCCACCGTCAAAGGGTTCCTCCACGCAGCAGCAGTAGCAGAGGGATACAGCCATGAAAGAACACAGGAACAACTTCTCCTCACCCACAGGGGTACCACACATGCTTCTAGAGGGCAACAAAGTCTGGTTGCATCTGCAGAAAGAACACGTTACAAGAGCCCATCAGAAGCTCCGACCACGCCAACATGGTCCTTACACCATTACCAAGGCTATGGGAAATAATGCTTCGGAATGAAACATTCATCCATTTCTTCACCTATACCAAGTGTTCATTGTGTATCGCCTTGACCATGCTTCCCACCGTTACTGGACACATCTGAGATTGCAAAACAGCTCACCAGGGACCAAGTTCAACAGATGGAGGAACTCAACGCAATGGGGACCATTGCTTCCTAAGAGGGGAGGAATGATCTAGTAAGATGTTGGTGGTGATGCACCTATCCCACTTGGACCCCCACAACTGTCTCCTTCAGTTTTTTAGTTTCCATAATTGTAGCACAATTTACTATTTTTAGCAGTTTTCAGGTCATGAACTTCCGAAGTCGTTTTGAGGCCCTAAACAACATTTTTTGGGAAATCTGGGAGCAACACAAGTCCATGGATTGATGTTGGTCTTCCCAAAGTTGTAGTGCTCAGATAGATCTTTCTAATGAGCTATTGTACACATCAAACGAAGATCGGGTGCCAAAGTTACCACCTTGGAAAGTTGATGTATCAACTTACCCAAAACAGAGCCCACAATTTGGTGTTTCATCTTCTAGGGTTAGGTTTTGGGATGTTACAGGTTTTCCATTATTTCTCAACAATAATAGCCATTCGAGCCTCATTGTAACATGTTTAGAGGCATGTAGCCACCACATCGCTTCTCAGAGATAAGCTACCATTGCCCTGGCTAGTTTATTTCCATTTCTGTTTGCAAGCATATTTCAATATTTTACATTAATGAAATGAAGTATTATTTCCATTGCATCTTTGTGTATATGGTTATCTCTATATTTTGTTGCATTCCTGTTTAAATCGGGCTCAGTGTTATCAGAGCAGTGGCTTTTTCTTTGTTTTTCTTTGCATGTCCCCAACGAGGTCGGGCTATAAGGAGTTAGGGCTTGAATTGGTTGAACCTTTGCAAGACCAGCCTCACAAATCCCGATGACCTCCCATGGTGGATGAAAAGAAAGAGGAGGGGGCAGGAGATCCTATCAAAATATTGCTTGAAGAAGCCCTCGAGTGGCAAAGGAACGCGATGATGGATAGCTTTATGTAGATCCTTCAGCGGCTACCCAGAGGCAACGCATCAGCTTCCAACAACAACTCTGGAAATGCCACACCGTTTAAGGTACAAGTTAATTTTGAAATCCCCATATTCGAGGGTCAAATAGACGCAAATGTCATAGATGAATGGTTAAATCTGCTAGATGGGTATTTTTCTGTTCATGAATTTTTGAGTTGGGAAAATATTGTTTTCGCTCTTCTTAAAGCAGCCCCCCACATCAAGGATTGGTGGGAAACCTACTACGAGCAGAAGAGTGAAAGCACAGGCTCACTATTTTTAGTTGCACCCACTTGGGATTGATTTTGTGATGCCATCAAGGAGCAGTACTACCCTGTCAAAAGCTATGAGGACAAATACATCAAATGGACCACACTGCGGCAGGGAAGGGACCAAGATGTGCCAGAGTTCACAAGCATTTTCATACCCTTCGCACACAGTTGGGTATCAAGGACTCTGAGCTACATTTGGTACTCAAATATGGTGGCTATCTACACAGATACATCGAGGAAGAGATGGATTTCCTGAACATCTTCTCACTTGGCATGACGTATTGAAACACTGTCAAAATTGAGCAAAAGTTCAAATAGAAGAAGTGAGACTTCAGATCTGCAAATCCGAAGACCAAAGGAGAAAGCCAATATGGGGTGACCCAAGACAACCAGTCAAAGTTGCAAGAAAATAACAACACCACGAAGTCAAAGAAGGACATAGGAAAGTGGTGTGAGTTCCACAAGTGTCCCACTCATAACACAAGTGAGTGTCAGACCAAGTAGTTGCTGGTGGCCAAGTTGAAGGCTTTAGAATCAGATGCATGTTCCGACCTTGAGTCAGAACCCAACAAGGGGAATGGCAAAGGGAAGAAGATCATTGATGCGAAGCCCAACATCATTGTTGCCACTGCCAAGATCCAGAAGAATGAGCCCAAAGACCCAGAGGAGGGGGAGCATCTTTTCCACTCATAGATGTGGGTGAAGGGTTCACCACTGCAATTCATTGTCGACAGTGGAAGCCAAAAGAACCTCGTTTCAGCAGAGGTTGTGAAGCGGTTGGGCCTACCAACTATAGCACACCCATAGCCATAGAGTATCAGGTGGCTTCATGAAGGATGAGATCTCAAAGTTCACCAGCAGTGTTGCCTTCCCTACAACATCAAGCCCTTTACAGACGATGTATTATGTGATGATACACCTCTCAATGTTTGTGATGTACTATTGGGCCAACCATACTTGTGGAGGTGACATGTTGTGTATGAGTAAAGGCCTCACGCTATCATTATTTCTTTGGGTAATTCATTATACAGGATACCAGAGGTAGCCCCACCTACTGCCACCTCTTTGACTGCTGCTAAGAAAGGCAGCAAGCTCATCTCCCACACTAGGAAATTCATTTTTTGTTTAGCTCACTCCCAAAGTAAGGGGAAGATCATCATGATATCCATGACCCCCGCAAAGGGCTCCTCCACGCAGCAGTAGTAGAAAGAACACAGGAACAACTTCTCCTCACCCACATGGGTACCACACAAGCTTCAGGAGGGCAACAAAGTCTAGTTACATCTGTAGAAAGAACGCCTTACAAGAGCCCAACAAAAGCTCCAACCACGCCGACATGGTCCTTACACCATTACCAAGGCTGTGGGAAATAATTCTTTGGAGCACAAAATTACCCCATTCTTTCACCTACATTAAGTGTTCAATGTGTACTGCCTTGACCATGCTTCCCACCATTACTGGACACATCTGAGATTGCAAAACAGCTCACCAGGGACCAAGTTCAGCTGATGGAGGAACCCAACCCATTGGGGACCATTGCTTCCTAAGGGGGGAGGAATGATCCAAGCGGATGTTGGTGGCCACCCACCTCTCCCACTTAGACCCCCACAACTATCTCTCTCAGTTTTTCAGTTTCCGTAATTGTACCACAATTTACTATTTTTAGCAGTTTTTCGAGTCCTGAACTTCCGAAGCCATTTTGAGGCCCTAAATGATGTTTTTTTGGTAAATTTGGGAGTAACATGGGCACATTAATGGATGTTACTCTTCCCAAAGTTGCAGTGCTCGGATAGGTCTTTCTAACGTGCTATTGTACATGTCAAACGATGATCGGATGCCAAAGTTACAACCCTAGGAAGTTGATGTACCAACCTACCCAAAACGTGGCCCACAATTTGGCATTTCATCTTCTAGGGTTAGGTTTTTGGATGTTACGGTTTTTCCATTATTTCTCAACAATAAATAGGCCTTTGAGCCTCATTGTAACACAATTCAGAGTCATGTAGCTACCACATCTCTTCTCAGAGATAAGTTACCATTGCCCTAACTGGTTTATTTCCTTTCTATTTGCAAGCATGTTTCAGTATTTTACCTTAATGAAATGAAGTATTATTTCCGTTGCATCTTTATGTATATGGTTATCTATGTATTTTGTTGTGTTCCTGTTTAAATCAGGATCAGTGGTATCTGAGTAGTCTGTTTTTTCTCTGTTTTTCTTTGCATGTACCCAATGAGGTTGAGATATAGGGAGTTAGGGCTTGAACTGGTAGAACCTTTGCAAGACTATCCTGGAAAATCCCGACAACCTCCCATGGTGGATGAAAAGAAATAGGAGGGGGCAGGAGATCCTATCAAAATCTTGCTCGAAGAAGCCCTTGAGCGACAAAGGAATGTGATGGTGGATAGCTTTGCGCAGATCCTTCAGCGGTTACCCAGAGGTGACGCATCAGCTTCCAATAGCTACTCTAGAATGGCACAACGTTTAAGGTACAAGTTAATTTTGAAATCCCCATCTTCGATGGTCAAATAGACACAAATGCCATAGATAAATGGTTAAATCTACTAGATGGGCATTTTTCTATTCATGAATTTTTGAGTCAGGAAAAGATTGTTTTCACTCTTTTGAAAGCAGCCCCCCACATCAAGGACTGGTGGGAAACCTACTGTGAGCAGAAGAGTGAAAGCACGAGCTCACTATTTTCAGCTGCACCCACCTGGGATTCATTCCGAGATGCCATTAAGGATCAATAATACCCTATCAAAAGCTATGAGGACAAATACATCAAATGGACCACACTGCGGCACGGAAGGGACCAAGATGTGGCGGAGTTCACAAACATTTTTCATAGCCTTCACACATAGTCAGGTATCAAGGACTCTGAGCTGCATTTAGTACTCAAATACTACGTCTGCACACACAGATGCATCTAGGAAGAGATGGAGTTACTGAACATATCCTTACTTAGTACGGCGTACGATACACTATCAAAATCGAGTAAAAGTTCAAACAGAAGAAGTGATACTTTGGATCTGCAAATACGAAGACCAAAGGACAAAGCCAAGGCGGGGTGACCCAGGACAATCGATCGAAACTGCAAGAAAATAACAACACCACAAAGTTGAATAAGGACACAAGAAAGTGGTGTGAGTTCCACAAGAGTCCCACTCATAACACAAGTGAGTGTTGGACCAAGCAGTCGCTGGTGTTTGAGTTGAAGGCTTCAGAATCAAATGCATGTTCTGACCCTGAGTCAGAACCCAACAAGGGGAATGGAAAAGGGAAGTAGATCATTGATGCAGAGCCCAGCATCACTGTTGCCACTACCAAGATCCAGAAGAACGAGCCCGAAGACCTAGAGGAGGGGGAGCATCTTTTCCATTCACAGATGTGGGTGAAAGGTTCACCGCTACAATTCGTTGTTGATAGTGGCAGCCAAAAGAACCTCGTTTCAAGAAAGGTCGCGAAGCGGTTGGGCCTACCGACTACACCAGACCCATAGCCGTATAGTATGGGGTGGCTTCATGAAGGATGAGATGTCAAAGTTCGCCAGTAGTGTCACCTTCCTTACAGCATCAAGCCCTTCATAGATGAGGTATTGTGTGATGTTACACCTCTGGATGTTTGTGATGTACTATTAGGCCAGCCATACTTGTGGAGGCGACATGCTATGTATGAGTCAAGGCCTCGTGTTGTCATTATTTATTTGGGTAATTCATTATACAAGATACCAGAGGTAGCCCCACCTACCGCCACCTCTTTGATCACTGCTAAGAAAGGTAGCAAGCTCATCTCCTAGACTAGGAAATTCATTTTTTGTCTGGTTCACTCCCAAAGGGGAAGATCATCACCACATCCATGACCCCCACAATGGGTTCCTCCACATAGAAGCAACAGTAGAGGGATACGATCATGAAAGAACACAGGAACAACTTCTCCTCACCCACAGGGGTACCACACAAGCTTCAAGAGGGCAACAAAGTTTGGTTTCATCTGCAGAAAAACGCCTTACAAGAGCCCATCAGAAGCTCCAACCACGCCGACATGGTCCTTACACCATTACCAAGGCTATAGGAAATAATGCTTTGGAGCACAACATTCCTCCATTCCTTCACCTACACCAAGTGTTCAATGTTACCACCTCGACCATGCTTCCCACCATTACTTGACACATCTGAGATTGCAAAATAGCGCACCAGGGACCAAGTTTAGCAGATGGAGGAACTCAACGCAATGGGGACCATTGCTTCCTAAGGAGGGAGGAATGATCCAAGTGGATGTTGGTGGCCACCCACCTATCCCACTTGGACCCCCACAACTATCTCTTTCAATTTTTCGGTTTCCATAATTGTAGCACACTTTACTATTTTTATCAGTTTTTTGGGTCCTAAACTTCCGAAGCCGTTTTGAGTCCCTAAATGACATGTGTTGGGAAATATGGGAGAAACATGGTTCCTTTGACTAATGTTTCTCATCCTGAAGTTGTAGCGCTAAGATATATCTTTCTAACAAGCTATTGTACACAACAAACGAAGATCGGGTGCCAAAGTTATGACCCCGGGAAGTTGATGTGCCAACTTACCCAAAACGGGGCCCACAATTTCGTGTTTCATCTTCTAGGGTTAGGTTTTGGGATGTTACAGGTTTTCCATTGCTTCTCAACAATAAATAGGCCTTCAAGCCTCATTGTAACACAGTTCAGAGGCATGTAGCCACCACATCTCTTATCGGAGATAAGCTACCATTGCCCTCGTTAGTTTATTTCCTTTTTTGTTTGTAAGCATATTTCAGTATTTTACATTAATGAAATGAGGTATTATTTCTGCTTAATGAAATGAAGTATTATGGTTATCTCTATATTTTGTTGTGTTCCTGTATAAATTGGGATCAAGAGTTGGATCGATGAGGCCTTCACCGTCACGACAAACATTGAAGGCAAGCTCGCACACATATAGGGGATGCACACATTGATGCAAAGAAGCATTCCTGACACAGAGGCTTCGGAACAACATATGTAGCGGATACAGCAAGAAATAGCTTAGTATGTTGCTGACCTCCACGCAGTATGAGAACAGTTGGAGGGCCTTTGTGCAAAGATCGTCGCGCTGACAGAGTGATTGGAGGGTGAACCACGATGTTTGTGTTGGGGGCCTGTTGGGCATGGAAACTCCCCAAGGCATGCTTTGGGGCTCAAATCATTTTGTAATGTAATATCGGATGGATAGACCTACCCATGTTTCGCGAACCATGGAATTTTATAAATAGAGTGAGGCTCTAAGTAGAGATAGAAAATATAATATAGGTATGAAAAGTATAATTGATTGAGTCATAAGTTGAAGTGTGTCTTTGGGTTGTAGAGTAGGAAAATTCTTTGTAGCTGAGTGCCCAGAAGCCTAGTAGTCTGCAGCTAAGTGCGCGGACCCCTACAACTAAGTGTGGAGGGCGAAGTTGATTCTGTAACTGAGGAAGGAATTAATAAAGAGAAGTTTTATCATAATTCTGTGTATCTCTTCTTGGGTTAATGCATAATTGATATAGTTTGCAAATATACCGTTTATTTACTGCGTGCACATGTATGAATGGTTTATGTTGTTATGTATAAATCAAAGCATGCAAGTAGCCTAAGATAATCAACTAACATTGGAATACCAGTAAGGTCTTGGGTAATAACACAGAGCACGACGTTCAAACCCTAGGTAGGGCTCCACAAAGATAGTACATCAAGCTGCGAGGTATGGGAAAGTGCGTGAAGCAACTTGCATGCAGTGTCAAACTGTGGACCACGTGAACTCATTAGAAATCTCTAGTGTGTGGAAAACTGGTTCAAGCACCCTCCCATACTACTTTGGGTGAGACCTCAATCTGTGCTCTACAAACTATTTACGAAAAGGGATAGTAGTACTAGGATTTGTTTGGCTATCTTAACTCTGAACCTGGGTCAGGCCCCAATAAGCCAACAAATTGTGTGTCTTAGATTTAGTATTGTTGAATGTATCACGAGAAGCTATGGCTAAGGCTTTGTGGGAAAAGTTAGGGACTTTGTGCCAATCTAAGTCTCTAGTGAATAGACTGTTCCTATGGAAAAAGTTGTATAACATGAGGATGAAAGATGGAGACTCAATGACAGAGTATCTAAATGCATTTAATATTATGGTAAGTTAGTTATTATATGTTGATATTAAAATTTCAGATGAGGATAAGTGCATCAATTTGTTGTGTTCTCTACCAAATCCATGGGATAGTTTGGTTATTGCAATAAGCAGCAATGAAACTGCCTTGCAGTTTGATGAAATAGTCTCATCCTTGTTGACGGAGGAGATGAGATGGAAAAATATGGAGAGCTAGAATGGTCATGCCTTGTCTATACGAGGATGGTCCCAGAACATAAACAAAAATAAGTCATCGAGTGGGAGATCTAAATCTAGAGGGAGATCTAAATCTCCAGGAACACTTGTAAAGGTGTGCTGGAAATGCGGAAAGGAAGAGCACCACAAAAGGGACTGTAAATCTAAATCTCCCAACAAAGGAAAGGGATCTAATGATGCTCCTTATACAGAGGTGAAAACCACCTTAGATGAAGGTGGGGATATATACTTGGCTTCTTCAAGTATACATGTAGATCATGAAGCATGGTTGATTGACTCAGGTGCATCCTTCACTTCATCCCCATAGAGAGTGGTTCTGCAAGTATGAGAAATATGATGGTGGTGATGTCTTCATAGGGGATGATAGGAAGGCTAGAATCATTGGTCATGTAAATGTAAAGTCGAAGTTGCAAGGTGGAAGGGTTAGAACACTTGTGGGTGTTCTGCATATTCTTGCATTGTCTAGAAATCTATTTTTTGTAAGCAAGCTACATGATGCAGGTGTAAAAATAGTGTTTGATAGAGTTACCTGCAAGATGGTTTGAGGAGCATTGGTATTGATGTGGGGAGTTTGATTTGGAACTCTGTACAAGCTAAAAGGTAGCAGTGTTATTGATGAGCGGAACAGTTTGTGGTTCCTGAAAGTGGAGTAGAAAATCTAGTGGTCTCTAGAGAAAAGATCATGCTACAGAATCAAAGGCTTGAATAGATTAGAGAGAAGGGCCTTTGAATACTTCATGGTAAAGGTATGGTAGAAATCATGACTAATAACTCTCTAGATTTTGATTTATGTGAAAATTGTGTATATGGGACGTAGAATCAGGTTAGTTTCCCCTCTGGTGGTAAGAGGGTGAAACATATATTAGAGCTTGTGCACAGTGTTGTGTTTGGACCTGTGAAGGTTCCATCACTGGGTAAGTTTGTGTACTATGTATCAATTATAGATGACTTCTCAAGGAATACATGGATATATCTCCTTGGGAAGAAATATGAAGTCTTTGAAAAATTTAAAGAATTTAAGACTCTAGTGGAAAACTAGACAGAGAAGAAGATAAAGGTGTTGAGGACAGATAACAGTGGAGAGTTTTGCAGCAAGGAATTTGAAGAATTCTGTAAGAAGTTTGGTATAGCATGGCGAAAGACTACTCCATACACACCTAAGAAAAATGGAGTTGCAGAAAGAATGAACAAGACGTTGATGGAAAGGGCAAGAAGCATGCTCAGTCATGCTAGATTAGAATAGGAATTCTAGGTAGAGGTCGTGGAGACAGCATGTTACCTAGTCAAAATATCACCTTCATCAGCATTGGAGGATAAGACCCCACAAGAGGTATGGACTAGTAAGAAACCCTCTCTTTCACATCTGAGGGTATGTAGATGTGATGCATATGAACATTTTCCAAAGGAGAAAATAACAAAGTTGGATAGTAAATCTGAAAAGTGCATCTTTATTGGGTATAAGGATGGTTTAAAGGGTTATAAGATTTGTAACCCAGTAACAAGGAAGGTTGTGTATAGCCAAGATGTGGTGTTTAGAGAGATGAAAAATGTTATTAAACATAAAGTCCCATCAAAGGAACTTGAGAAGATAGATATTGAGCTAAAGGAGGAAGAATCAGACTCTACAATAGAAGAAGAATCAGAAATGTATCATCCATCTACTTTCTATTCAAATTTTTCTTTACCTATTACTGATGATGATCCCAAAACTACGAAGGAAGCAGTAAATTTAGAGGATGGAAAACTCTGGAAAGAGGCCATGGTTGATGAAATGGCATCTTTGCACAAAAATGAGGCTTGGGATATGGTGGATTTGCTGGCTAGAAGGAAACCCATTGGCAGCAAATGGGTGTTCAAGAAGAAGACAAATGCATAAGGAAAGGTGGAGAAATACAAAGCTCAGTTGGTAGAAAAAAGTTATTCCCAGGTGTCGAGAATTGGTTTGGTGATATTTTTTCTCCTGTTGCCAAGATAGCTTCTATTAGATTACTTTTATTTTTTGTTGCTGCTTTTGATTTTGAGGTAGAACAAATGGATTTGAAGACAACATTTCTCCATGGGGATCTAGAAGAGGAAATGTAAATGAAGCAACCAGAAGGCCTTACAGTGATGGGTAAGAAAGAATTGGTATGCAGTTAAAGAAGTCTCTATATGGGCTAAAATAGTCACTAAGGATGTGGTATACGAAATTTGATACATTTATACGGGGACTTGGCTTCACCAGAAGAAAAGTAGATCACTGTGTGTATTAGAAATTAATTGGTGACCGTGTTATCTATCTGGTCTTGTATGTGGATGACATGTTGATGGTTGGAAATGATAAAGAAATTATTTGGGATTTGAAGATCCAATTGTCCTCCAAATTCGACATGAAAGATCTTGGTGCTGCAAACTATATTTTTGGCATGGAAATTAAAATAGACCGGGCAAAGAGGAAGCTCTGGTTAAACCAGAGGAAGTATGTCGAGACAATATTGCAAAGGTTTAATATGAAGGATAGTAAATTGGAGAAGGTTCCTATGCCTGTAGGTGTAAAGTTATCTGTTTAACAGTGTCCCAAGACACAAGAAGAGGAAGAGGATATGTCCCATGTTCCATATGCAAGTGCAGTCGTTAGCCTGATGTATGCGATGGTCTATACTAGACTAGACATTGCACATGCAGTGGGAGTATTGAGCGGGTTTATGTCAAAAACAGGGAAGGAGCATTGGACAATAGTGAAGCGGGTTTTCAGGTATTTTCATGGCACTAGTGATTATGGTTTGTGCTACCAAGGAAGACTAGGATTGGATAGAGATTTGGATATTCGTGGCTTTGTTGATACAAACTCGGCTGGAGATATGTGTCAGAGAAGATCTACAAGTGGGTATGTGTTTAACCTATTTGGAGGTGCAGTCATTTGGATGAGTAAGAAACAATCTGTAGTGGCACTATCAACTACAGAGGCAAAATACATGGCATCCACTCATGCAAGCAAGGAAGTAGTTTGGTTGCAGAGATTGTGTTCACGTATGGGGTTATTACAGGGAGCTATAAGGATCGAATATGATAGCCAGAGTGCAATTTTCTTGGCAAAGAACCTTGCTTACCTTTCAAAGACAAAGAAAATTGATGTTCAGTATCACTTTGTGAGGGATATGATAGAAGACAAAAGGGTGTTGTTGGTAAAGGTGGACACTTTGAAGAATACTGCAGATGCGTTGACCAAATCTATGAGCTTTGAGAATTTATATTAGTGTAGAGAAACAATGGGCATTGCAGGGATGGATAAATGACTAAGCTCTCCTGTGGTCCCCTGGTGGAAAGAAAACAACAAGTGGGAGAATGTTGGGTTGTGTTATATTCTTTCCATGACTAGCCATCCTAGTTAACTAGGGGGTTAGAGTGGGGGCAGAGCCCCCCATTCATTGCAAAAATTACGCAGCAACCCCCTCTATCTAGGGGGTTTGAGGGGGGTGGCTGGCCCCCATCTATAGTGTCTGGGGCAGCACCCTGGGGAAATTTTTTTTTGGATGCTATATTAGGTTGGGCAGACCTACCTATGGTTTTGTGCATGGTTTTTGCACATGGTTTTGGACGCAATGGTTTTCGGTCCATGGTATTGGATTCTTTGGCATGTATAAATATGTATTGTAAAATTGAAAAGAATATAATGAAAATTCAATCTGGTAGTCCTGGTTTTGGGATCCAGGGGAAAATATTTGTGTATATGTGTTTGATGTGTTATGCTCTCGCTATTGTTTATTTTAATTTTTTTTTAGAATTTGTATGCAGGTAATTTCTATATGGGGTTAAAACCTACATTGAATTGATAGGATAGAGTATCCGCATGGTTTTTTCACAAGACCATATTCTTTCTTCATTTTATCAGCGAGTTCCTTTTCCCTAGTTTTCCCTCCAAACTCCTTGGTAGGGTCCGCTCCTTTGTGAGGAAACTTCGTTATCATGTGGATCCACATGTCAGTTATGGGAATAGGTTGCCCAAGCCATAGAATTCCATCATGCACCAGTGTGAGGAGCTTATGCACACAGACCATATTGATAGGTGAGAAGTGATAGTGTGGTACTAAAAGCATGTTTAGCAGCCCTGACTTGTCAATGTTGCAGACCCACTTCATGGTTTCTAACTATGTAACTCTTGTCTCATCATAATATATTTTCGTCATCCACTTATCGGTTGCTAGATGCAAAAAATTTGATGGTCTGCGAGGTCTCAGTCCTCCATTTTCAATACTGGGATGCATTCGAGTTTAGGACCTTCAAATGTGACCTGCTTAGGTAGCAGGAGTGTGGAGACCCCAAATTTTCCAGAATCGGGATCCTTGGTTACCTTGGTCTTTCCTTTCCACAGAGGGATGTACTCAAGAAGCCTAGAGATAGGCTCGATTCATACAGCATCAACTTATTCGATACCTTGGTACTCCTCTTCTTCTAATTCCACCACTTTTTCTAGTTGCTTGTCCTTTTTCTCCTTCGGTTGTGCCTCTGTATTCTTCCTCAGTGACATTCACACTGGCAGCGACTTCTTTTATTTTTCCTTCATGGCTGAATGCTTCTATTTCATGGCGGGCTGCTTCTCTTTTGTGACATTTTGTTTCAACCTAGGTGACCTTGACATCATGGGCACAATGGTTGTAGCTTCCATACTAGTCACTTCAGGGCCTGGCGTGTCAGACACAACTGCTTCTGAACTTATGGCCTCAGCAGGGTTAGTACCGGTCATCTTTTCAATGAATCGCTCTCAGGCTACTGCAGAATAGTTCACAAATGAGGGGCACGTCAGAAATTATTCCCATAATGTACGATTCATATGAGTTGGACAATGAAATGTGCAAGCAACTCTTAGAATGAAAATTGTTCTCTGTTGGACCAATATGCATAATTTATAGGGGGATTTGAATTCAAATCCAACCACTCCCCCAAATTCGGATAATAAATGTTGCTTTGCCAACAGATCTTCAAAGACTTTCGCCATAAATAACACCTACCCGCCCCCCTCAACTGCCTTTTAGCCATTAAATCATGAATAGGAACTTCAACGATTATCTATGGACCCACCTGCGTTACATCATTCTCCATGGCGCAACAGGATGAGCATACCTTTGTTAATCTTCACGCAGCCTACTTGTTGCCTTGTCCTCCCAATTGAGTAGTGTAGTTTATAGTCTCACACTCCCTTGTAACTTCATGGAGCACTAAGACTATTCTGCAGTCATATAGTCATTGCACAGAGATAGGATCCCCCGTATACAGCTTCAACTAGCTCCCATTCACTTTTCCTGAAATGGTTCACCATTCAATTTCGCAAGCTGAACTGTGCCACCCTCTGTAGCTTCCTTGACAATATAGGGTCCTAACCAATGCATCTAGAATTTACCCAAAAATTTGGTGAACTTGCTCTCATATAACAACACAAGATCACTCTTAGCTTAGTGGGTCCTGACCCAGGTTCATAGTTAGTTGTGCCAAACAAATCCCTACACTACTGGCCTTTTCGGCATCAACCCATGGAGCACAGACCGAAGTCTCACCCAAAGCAGTATGGGGGGATGCTGGAACCAAGTTTCTGCACCCAAAGATCAGTGTGATGTCAGTTTATGCCCTAAATCCACCTTCACGCAGATCGATAAGCCTTTATGGCTTTTTGATACAACTCCCTTTAATTAGCCTCTAGACATCCACAAAGGTCTACATTTGTCTTTCACAGACCTTGAACAGAATAATCAACTACTTACGTGCATCAAAGATTACTTTTAATCTAGTAATAACTCAGATCGACCTAAGTGTTTGATAAGTTTAACATACAACAAGATAATCTTCATGTAAACAGTTAACATTAATTGCATCCATATAATAGTATAGGTCAAGTAAAGTCATGCATCAATAAAATATTATTCCATAAACCCATCATCTGTCACAACATAAGCACATTCATTCATAACAGAAGTAAATAGATGAAACACAGGAATTTCTGCAATAATCTTCTTTATTGATAATTTGTTCAAGATTATAGACTCAAGACCTCCCTGCACACTCAGTTGCAGACTCTACTTTAGGCCTCTACGCACATAGATGCAGAGCCTTTCTTCCTACTCTTCTATGCTAACTCTCTAGACCTCTCCTGTAGACAAAACTTCATTCATCTGTCTTAGACATCCTAAGACACACCTATTTATACAATCCCATGGTCCATGGACCATTGTTAGATCCTCGAAAAGCGACTCAACTGACATAAAGAAGGGTAAAACCCTTTATCATTCTTTAACTAACTACATGCTCTGTGCCCGCAATTTGCAGAGGCTTTACATTTTTATACAACAAAACTTGGGATTTTGCCCCAAAACTAGGGACTTTTCCCAAAAATTGACCCTAGGGAACTGTTATCACTCCAAGAAACTCTCCTAGGTTGTAGCTCGGAGATGCCTGGTAACATATAAATTCAACTTATTGTTGCAAATGGATGAATGGAAGGAATGATGCTTGTCCAACCAAGATAACCACTCCTACTTTGCTTGACTCCAGACATGTGTGAACACCCCCAGACTACAAGGCTTTAGACCACCAACTACTCATAGTTTTAGATTGGGTGAATATGGAGAATACTGACGACACCAGCAGATGCACAAGACCATGTGATGGTCGGCTGCAACCAGTAAAGAAGCCTACAAATCAAATCTCCTAATACACAGATAGGATGACAACTCTCTGGGACTAGGTGAAGAGAAACCTGAATGACTTATTCAACGATACATACAAGACTTTAACACAGAGATAGGATGACAACTACTCTAATGCTAAACATTAAGAGTTTGGGAATACAACATATCAAGCACAGCTTGGAAGAGAAGATAAATGGAAAGTGAGCAATTAACAACAAAATAAGCTTGTATTAGCTGAAAATGAAGACGAGATGCTGCAAGTATCAAAATAGTTACAGTCTCCAGGAGTTGAACCTTACATCAAAACATCAACCATCAACCCTGATTACATCTAGTTTTTGGGTATATATAGAGTTTCATTACAAAGGCGCTTGGCCATTTCATGTATGGAGGGGTCATAATTGACCACCAACTACATTTAACTATCTGATGGAGTCTCTGAGTGTGTTTAATTGTCTCAGTGGGTAAATCTGATCCTCTCGGATGCTCTGTTGTCTTCTTAGGAAGCTGGAGTGTTTGTATCCATGAAGTTTCATAACTGCTAAATGCAGTTACACACTCAAACTCTGTCCTTTTCCTCCTAGGCCATATTGTCTATTAAATGTGCTCGTTAAGGAACAATTGCAACTGGTACTAGTAGGCCAGTCACCTTCATCCTTTAGGTACATGAAACAGTCAAGGAACATGGACTGTGTGGCGAATGGACAAGCTGGATGAAGGAGAAAGATCGGCCATCGGATCAGGAGAATAGACAACGGGGATGGCTTGGTGGGGCTGACAAAAGAAGTGGGAGTGGAATGAACATGGGCTGTTGGATCTCAGGTAAGTATATCCAACTGTGATTAGACGTCGAAAGCACACAGTAGTTAACGGGTGGGGTCGGGCAGTTAGGTGGTAAGTGGTAACGATCATACCGCCATTGGGGAGTTGGGCGGTAAAGGGTAGGGGCTCGTGATCCCATTCGGTGCGTGACACGTGGCGGCAGAGGAGAGAGGAAAACCACTCTCCATCGCACGTTAACATTCTGTCACTTCGTGGACACAGGGAGAGCGAATGCCGTCGGATCTTCGGTGGAGATGATCGGGTGGTGGCGATTTAATCGTGCATGTTTTCTATTGTGCACGATGGGGAACTGTTAGATCGACGGGTGGAAATCAACGACTGACATTACGATGATGAGTTCATAAGGGCGCCAAGTCATATGGGTGCAGTTTTATGGGGTTGTGGATTTTAGCATTCGGGGCTTAAGAAAAAGGGGTTTTTATGTGGTCTTCAACAGGAAAGCATGGGGAATGGAGATGAAGGGAGGATGAGTAGGGTAGAGGAAAAGGTGAGAAAAACCATTATAGGCCTTCTTTGAGCACGACCAAGGACCAAGTTCACCTCCGACCTTTAGAGAATCAATGTTATATAGCGGAGCTAACACTGGTTCCTTCTGGGGATGAGATCCTCCCTGTGAGGTCTCAAGAACTGCAGATCATTGCCTTTCCTATCAAAACCAAATGAGAAAAATTTCCTAGCGTTCCATTGGGCATGGAGTCTAATTAAGCTTACACTAAAACTGATAAAACAACATATTTACAGCATTAAGGCCTAACGACCTTAAACCACATAAATTTTCAAAAATTACCCATTAACTGGGCCATCAAAAACTATCTCTCCTTCCATACTTTGCAGCATGAAAGTATTGTTCCCTTGGATCTGAGTGATGAAAAAAGGTCCAATCCATAGAGCATCAAACTTCCCATGGTTTCCTTTCTTCTCTTTCAGTGCATCTCACTTAAGAACCAAGTCTTCAACCTGAAAACTATTTGTCTTTGCCTTCCTCTTGAAGGCTTCCTTGATTCTTCCCTGAAGTGCTGCAGACTTCTCAACTAGTTGTTCTCTAGTCTGATGTACTTCTACCATATCACAAATCCTCCTAGCCATGTAATCTTCTTCATTTTGTTCTTCCTGCAAGAATTTTGCCACGGGGAGAGTTAATTGAATTGGGAACATAGCATCGGTGCCATATACCAGCTTAAATGGAGAATTCTTTGTGGATCTCTTGGTGGTCACTTTGTTAGCCCACAGTGCATACTTGAGATTAGAATCCCAATTCTTTTTGTTGTCTTCCAACAACTTTTTAATTATCCTTATCAGGCTCTTGTTGGAAGATTCTGCTAGACCATTGCCTTGAGGGTAGTATGAGGTGGAATGAACTAACTTAATGCCCATCTAGTCACACATGTCCACCAACTCTTTTGCCCTGAAGGCTGCTACATTGTCTGTGACTAATTTATGTGGACAACCAAATCTGGTGAAGATATTCTTTGCCAAAAAATTTATGACCACATGATGGTCAGCTTTCCTAGTAGGGATGGCCTCAATCCATTTAGTGAAGTAGTCAGTGACTACTAAAATCCATCTGTGCTGGCCACCGGAATGTGGGTTGATTTCTCCAATGAAATCCAAGCCCCATCGCTGGAAAGGGCCATTGGCATGTATTAGCTTTAAGGGAAGGGACTTCAACTACTATTTTCTTTCAAATATTTGGCACCTGTCATAAGATTTAACAAAAGAAAAGACATAAGAAAATAAGGTCGGCCAATAATACCCAGCTCTGAGGATCTTGTGGGCCATAGTTTTCCAATAGTGGTGTCCTCCACATATGCTGGAATGAAACTACTGCATGACCTCCATGGATTGTTATTTTTCCAAACACCTCAAAAGAATTCCAGAGGGGTCCCTCCAGTAGAGTAGGTTTTCATGAATTCAATATTTGGCTGCCCTGAGTTTGATAGTTTTGGCTTGGCTTGAACTTAGGCCTAGAGGAACTTCTAGCTTTAGCAAGAATTGAGGTATTGTAGAGTACCATTCACAAGAAGCTATATTTTCTACCAAAGACTGGCTTTGACCTACTTGAGCTATTTCTTCTTCTATCTAACCATCCTCTGAATTTGTATTTATCAAATTCATGTCAAGCGTTCTGAAATTTTCTTTAGCCATTAGTCTAGCAAGGCCCTAACCTCTGACAAGCTTGGTGGGCTTCAATTCTATGTTGAATTCAATCAGCTTTGCAATCCATTTAGCCCTTCTTCCATCAACATCTGGCTGCATTAGGACATCTTTTACTGAAGCAGAGGGCACATATGCAATTAACTTGGAATGCAGAATGTAAATTCTGAAAGCTTTCAAAGATTTGATAAGATCATATGCCTGTTTTTCAATAATATCATACCTCAGCTCAACATCCCTTAAGGTTCTGCTAAAAAAAGCCACTGGATGATCTGAGCCTTCATCGTTTTCTTGCAATAAAACTACCTCAAGGGTGTCATCAGAGGCAAATGAAAATATATGGAACTCCTTGTTGTAATTTGGGCTACTTAAGGTAGGAGCTTCCATAATAGCTTTCTTGATGGATTCAAAATATTTCCTTGCTGCATCAGTGCATTTGATTTTTGACCCCTTCTTCAACATGGAGGTGATGTGTTTTACCAGTTCTGCAAAGTTTGGGATAAACCTCCTTACAAAATTTATCTTGCTTAGAAAGGATTGGATGTCCTTTTTTGATCTTGGTACAGATAAGGTCTGTATTGCTTTCACTCTTTCTGGGTCAATTTTGACACCTACAGTAGAAACAACATGTTCTAACAACTTACGCTCTTCCAAAGCGAACTATGATTTTTTAGGATTGAATGAAATCCCAAACCTTCTGCACTTTAGAAACACTTTCTTCAAGTGTTGCAAATGGTCTTGATGGCTGTTGGAGTACACTGTTATACCATCTAGTTATATAAGGACAAACTTATCCTTCTCTCCTACAAATGTTATATCCATAGCTCTCTTAAAGGTGGCTCCAACACTCATTGGCGCAAAAGGAATCTTGGAATACATAAAAGTGCCCCAACGAGTGGTCAATGTTGTCTTTTCTTGGTCATTTGGATGTATAGAAACCTGGTTATACCCTGAAAATCCATCCATGAAATACATCACTTTGGCCCCTAAGATTTTTTGTAGCAAATGCTGCATCTTAGGCAAAGGATAGTTATCCCTTTTGGAACACTTGTTCAGGTTTCTAAAATCAACATAGAGCCTGATTTCTCCACTTTTCTTCCTCACCACCACCAAGTTGGCTACCCATTTTGAATATCTAAGAGGAACTATGATTTTGGCAGCCAATAACTTCTTGATTTGTTTTTCGATCAGAGGGAGGAGCAAAGGATTTATTGGTCTCAACTTCTGCTTGAAAGGGATGGTGTCTTTGTCTAAGGGAATTTTATGCTGGATGATCTTTTTATCATAAGTTTTTAGGTCACTATATTCCCAGGCAAAGACATCAGCAAATTGCTTC